>CM060597.1:7296987-7304487 GCA_030578255.1 Tiaroga cobitis | reverse complement strand
GTCCCTCCCCAAAGTTAATAGTTTGTAAGCAAGCAAATTTTGCTGTTATGGCTAAAACCGGTTCGCCTGCATCGTCTTTTACCCCTAGTTCAGTGATTTGGCTTGGAGTTACAAAAGGAGAATGAAAGTTATGAAATATGTCTGTTTGTTTATGTGTGTGTTGGGAGGCAGTCTGAGGATTGTCACAACTGATGATCATGATAAACGTAACACTGATGGTACATAATAAAATGCTTGATTTGAAATCTTATTTGTGCCTTGAAATTATGAACTCTGTGCCCAGTTATCAATTTGTAAATTCAACTGGTTTATTTTTTTATATATAATTCATTTTTTTGTCATCTTGTGATAAGACAGTAACATCTGTCGCCCGACGTCTGGTACAGGTGAATTCCACATGGCCCAGATGTGGGCCGGATCTGGGCTGACACCATGTTGCTGTCTGGGTTATGATGATTCATCACTGCAATCAGGCCATCAAGTCAAATGTATTAGACCTTCCTATTGCATTGTTTTCCCACATTGTTAGAACTGTTCTATGTTCCATTGAGCATGTATGTGTTGACAATTGTAATATGATGTTGTGACCACATTTACATAGGCTACAGGCCTATCTACAGGTTTTATTCACATTTTTTTTTTTTAAGACCTGCGTCTTTACTGCTTTAGCTTTTTGCCTTTAAGTCTAAGCGCCGGTAGTAATTATTATCATTATATGGAACTGAAATTAGGTCAATATACCCATTAGGCTACTACAGCAGTGCAAAAAAAACGAATCTCATGCTCACCCAATCCGAATCAAGAATTCAACGTGTGTGACTCCGTATTATGACGCCATGCTGCGAGTTTTTGTAGCCTATATTAGCCTACATATTTCTTAAAAGCTCGGTTTAAAATGAATTTACCCCTGTAAGAACTTTTCTGTTTTAGCGTTAAGTCTATTTCTATTTCCGTTAAAAAATGTTATAAATACAAACTTGTTATAAACGTGTCTCGCAGTCTCTCTCTCTCTCTCTCCCGCTCTCTCTCTTAATCCTGACGTGTAGATTTAAACCACTCGTAAGAGAAAATCACGGATTTAACAGTCACGCTGGATCGCGATAGAGACGGCTAGGACGTGGCCAAGACAGCGGGAAAAATCTGGTAAGACATCTTGTGTCTGATTGATGTGTAAAGTAATTTGCATTTTGTTGTGTAAAGTTTGTTTTGTGTGCTGTAAAGACGATGACTGTAGGCTATAAAAACCGCTCACAACAGCTTTCTGTATGTAGTCACTGTATTTGTTACATCTTTACCTGCTCTTTTTTTACACGGTCTCGTGCTTTAACAGTAGGCTAGCTAATGTCCCCAATCACTTACTGTATGAGGCTGATGTGAGAGGCTCGGTAAGCCTCTGTAAGCCGCTTGATGCCCTTCAAGCCCAGAGGATCAAACCGAGGCTGTCGCTGCTGCTGCTGTATAATAATAAAGCGTCACGACTAATGATTGACGCATTTTCACTTTGTCAGAGTGTAAATGCTCCGCGGATGCCACTAAAGTCCTTGGACAGTCCTTGTCAAACACAGTATTATTAAAATCATCACTTAGAAGAAATGGCAGCATAAAAAATAAGTCATCCACACACATTGAGGCTATACACACACCCATATATATAGGCTATTATATATGTGTGTGTGTGTATATATATATAGACTTTTTTTTTTAAATATTAATTTGTTTCCAAACTTTTGACGGGCAGCCTACTGTAAAGGCCTATATTTACAGTATATACGATCAAATTAGTTTGTAAACATAAAAAAAAAATGTTTTTCAAAAAAGTATCTTATGCTCACAAAGCTGCATTTATTTCTTTAAAAATACTATACAAACAGTGATATTGCGAAATATCATTACAAATTAACATAATTTCTATTTGAATATACAGTTGTCAACATTTGAAGTGGATCAAAAAAGTTCATCAAAGTTTTCATAAGACAAGAACGGGTATTGTTCAAAATTCATGTATAACTGATAAAAGCTTTTGATCCACTTCAAATGTTCAAAAAACACGTGCTGCTTAAAGTCCCCCTGTGGTGAAAACCCAGCTTTTAATGTTGTTTATATGTCTATGTGGTGTTTTTAATATGCTTTAAGACAAACCATGTGCGAATTTGTCAACACCATTGCTGAGTAGGCTATTTTCTCCTTAAAACTGGGTGAACCAAAGACAGTCTCAAAGGTTTGAAATCGCTGGTGTTTCTGACGTCACAAACTACCTTGTAACCAATCAGGTCAACGTGTGATCGTCAACGAGTGGATCTCTATGGAACGCGATCGGGGCCAATAGTCTTTAAACGAAACGCGTGAAATTTGACCGCGTCAACACGCACTGTTTGTTCGCGTTAACGCGGCAATTTTGTACGTGTTTCTTTTGAACGCGTAGACACGCTCATTCTGGTCGTGTTAAGGCGTCAGTTTTCGTCGCGTTACTTTAGTGCGTGTAAAGACGCACAGTTTTACCATGTTGGGACGACCAATTGGAACGTGTTTCTTAACGCGCACATTCTGTACGTATTGAAGTGTAATATTTTAGAAAAACAGACTTACCTTAAGATGTAGCCTTCCTACATATTAATCATTCAGTTTATTGTGGCATTGCTTTACTGACTGCTGTGCTAGAGTAAAGTAATGTTACAATGTATATTAAATAATGCTAATTATAATTATTATAATGTATCTTTATGGGTTATTTGTTTTTGTTTTAAGTTATAATTTCGAAAAGTATTATAGGCTAACTTACACAGCACACATTTATAACTAAATACACACACACACACACACACACACACACACATAGGGCCTACATTTATTCACTTTCACATTCTGTAAAAGGGAAAATATATAATATAATATAATATAATTTTTTTTTTTTTAAACATCTAGGTTCTTCTACAGTGGTGGCTGACTAACACCGTCATTAACAACTGCAGCCTAGATCTTACAATTAAATCAAAATAAATGCAAAGAATCAGATTGCCATATTAAATTTGTATTCATAGGGAAAAAATACTGTCAGAACAGATCATAATACAAAGTGCTTAGGAAAAGTGCAAAGTGCTTAGGACTAGATTGTATAATGTAACCTAAAGTTACATATAATTTAATTCATAATTCATCACATACGTTAGCTACCCATTAAACATCCGCTGATATTGTAAGAGGACAATTCTCCATACCATGTAATGATTTCAAGTTGCATTAAGTCAGCCATCTTTCTTATAAATGTAGGCCTAATGCCTTTTGAACATACCGTAATATTACAAGATTCAAATCTTCATTGGTACGGGTATTAGAAGAAACCAGCTCCACGCAGTCTGAAAAAGTTATTTGGCAGTTTGCTAAAAAATTTCTAAGAGCCATGGTTAGCTGCTTAACTTACTTTTGTACCTGATCGCGTTTCATACATAGACTGTGGTTTCATACTGAGAAAGAACGTAAGGCATGACAAATCATGACATAAGGCTGACATCACACACTACGTACGAATGCATTATCCCTCATGAACAATCATAACGTCTGATGTTTGCATACGTGTACCATTACGACATTATTCATTAATAAACATGACTTCTGATGTTTGTATACGTGCATACCAATGAGAGACATACGTACCACCGCGTCACATATGCAAATATAGTCTCAAATACAGCAATTTCATTGGCTACTGTGCTTTTTGACGCGTTAACGCGAACAAACAGTGCGTGTTGATGCGGCCAAATTTCACGCGTTTCGTAAAAAGACTTTTGGCCCCGATCGCGTTCCATAGATCTCTGAGCTGGTGTGAGTGAGTGGAGGCGGGGCTAATTTGCATATTCATAGAACCGCGTACACTAAATGAGGCAAGGGTGTAGAGTAACATTCAAGCTATTTCAAGGGATGAAGACATTTTTCATGGAAAAAAGTTTAAATGTCATTTTGGTGATCAAAGTTGAGTTTTAAGGAATAAAATGATTGAAGGGGGACTTTAACACCTTTGTGGAAGTGGTGACACTTTTTTTCAAGATTATTTGATGAATAGGAAGTTCAATGAACTTGCATTTATTAAATGTATGTAGGCCTATTACATTTAATAAAGTATTTATTAAATAAATATTTTTTGTAACATTATAATATAAATGTCTTCTCTGTGACACTGAAGACTGGAGTAATGACGGAGAAAATTCAGCTTTGCATCACTGGAATAAATTACATTTCAAAATATGTTAAAATAAAAAACAGTTCTGTTCATTTGTAGGCTAATAATATTTCACAAAATAACTATTTTTACTGCATTTTAAATTGAATAAATGCAGCCTTTGTGAGCATAAGAGACTTCTTTCAAAAGAATTATAAATCAACCTGGTGTTATACGTAAATATATTCTATAAAATGGGTAACTAACAAATGGAGCTCCTATTTTATTTTTACCCTAATTAGAAGGCTATTTAATCACAGTGGTAAATGACCACTCTCTCCTTTTTTTCTCTCTGCCAGATGATGTCTGAGATAGCAAAGGCGCAGACCGATTCGGTGGTGTCCAGTGTGGAGTCCATGCTGGCGGACGCCGGCCGAATACAAACTTGGTGCCGGGAGCGCAGCGAGGAACTGTCCGCGTCTGCGCTGGAGCTGCACGAGGACACCCAGAGCCTGCGGGAACAGTGTCAGGCCTCACAGCTGGACATGGCCCGCCTCAGACGCACGCTAGACCAGCTACTGGATACGAAACACGCCTACGAGGCCCGTGAGAGACAGATCCGAAAACTCAGCAAGCAGCTGTAGAGACGTGAATTCGAAGAAATGAATCCAGAAACAAAGCGTCAACCCTGATCCGGCCCACGTGTGGATACCACACGTTCCAGATGTGGGCCGGATCTGGGCCGACACTATGTTGCTGTCTGGGAAGTCAAGCTAAAGTAGGCCTAAATATCTCTGTAAAAAGTTGTTTACATAATTTAAGTATATTAATAAAATTTTATTTGAAGGCAAAGAAGCAGTCGTCTAATACAGGGTTCCCACGGGGCCTTAAAAGCATTGAATTTATGAATTTGGAAATAATACCTTAAAAAGTCTTGAATTTTGATGTCTGGGTCTTAAAAATGGTGTTGTATGTCAGTGTTCATTATTGACTAAAATAATAACTTTTCTTCAACGACATTTTTCACTGACGAAAACGAGACGCTACCTAAATAAAACCTAGTTTTGAATGACAAAAACTATGACGAAAATATATTGACATTTTCGTCAACGAATAAAAACTAGATGAAAATGTTAGTGTCGATCTGGAAAGCGATCCAGTCAGAACTGATGTCCTGCGTGTGTGGTAGATGCACACATTTGTACTGTAACGTGTTGATCAACCCTGCGGTCTGATACAATGTTAAAAATGGAAACCAACCACGCACCAACCCGAAGCGTGGAGCCATGCACATATACACCTATACAGCGCGCGGGTACTGCACTGAGCTCTCTTTCGTGTCTGAATGGACAAATACACACAACGTTATGTCTAAATGTCCGGTTTGGAGAGTAGTCATGTAAACTATGTCGGTTATGTCTTAAACAGTTGTATCGGGTGTGCATCAGTGCAATCGTATCCGCATGTGATTGGACATGAGCCGGTGTCTTAAAGTGACAGTGGCAATAAACATAATGCGGTCTGTGTCATTAATTTTGATCAAGCAACAAAAGAAAAGGAGAAAAGCATTTACTGTTTGTTAATAGCTTTAATAAGGATTAATTATATTTAATTCATACAAATAATTGTCTGCTTGAAAGAATAAAGAATTATGTATGTAAGTTGTTATAAAGAATGCATATATCATTCATTGAAAAGAAGACTGTGTTTTACTATAGGATACAATTTACCTAAACCCATTATATTTTAGTCGACTAAATCTACTGTAGATTTAGTTTACAGTAGATTTCGAAAATCTAAAAAAAATCAAATCTAAAATCACTAAAATCTTATTGTATTTCGTCAACTAAAACTAGACTAAAACTAAAACAATTCAGATGACTAAAATATGACTAAAATTAGTTTGTCATATTTTTAGTCAAAAGACTGAGACTAAAACTAAATCAAAATTTGCTGTCAAAATAACACTGCTGTATGTAATTTCTCCGTATTGTATTTTTCCTCAAAAGGATATTTTTCCTCATTTGTCAACCACGATTATTATTATTATTTTCGATGTTTATTGTTCAGGGGTCTCTCAGTTCCCCATATTCCCAGCATAGAGTAAGTAACTAATGTTAAAACACAACTTAACATTGTTCGGCAAACTTTCTTGTGGCCTACAGAAATATTTTTATTTTTCACACCTGCTTGGCTTATCATCTTTTACCCATTCCACATTTGAAAAATAAATGAACACAAGTTGAAGGATTTTGTTTTTCTTTGCGGGTAGGGACGTGAAATAGGTATTAATTTTTTATATAAATGGTCTTAAAAAGACTTGAATTTAACTTGAAGAAACCTGTAGGAACCCTGTAATATTTGCACAAACCGTGATGTAGTTCGTTTATAGCCTATACTTCTGGCGACTGCATTTAAGATTCGAAATTCATAAAAGTCGTGTTTATCTGATAATTCTCTTCTTGATGGACAACGTGCAAGTATCATAAACTTTTATTGAACACTGAGCTTGTTTTTAGTGATAATTCAAAAGCCTATGGGAAAATCCTATTGGGCTTTTCTGGAGGGAACCAGCGTGATGATGCTAATAGGGGATTATCACGCTTCCGGGTTTCATGGGCGGGATTTGTCAACTTTGTGCATGTCTACTTCCGACGCAGTTCAACAATGGCTGAAACGAAGGCTAGATGTCACTGCTCTGTTCCACTTTGTAAATCTAACCAACAACACTAACCCTACTTAAGTTCTCATGGATTCCCGACTGAATTGAGTATAAGGAAGAAGTGGATTAAAGCGGTTCGCCGGGATTAAGGTCCAAACTTTAAAATAAAACAAGGTAGCACGTTTGTTTGTAGCCGGCACTTTAGTGAATCAGACTAATTTACCAGGGATGCCGTATAAATAAACTTAGTGTAGTCCGTCATCAGTTCCCCAGAGTGATCGGTGATTCAACGGAAGTGGCAGTGCACAAAGATCACTGAATGCGGAAGTACTACGTATCAGCGTGATAATCCCTTATTGCCGTTTGCCTACAAAGTGACGTCATCATACCCGCACCACTCTATTATGTGCCTTAAACTGTGAATCTATTTTCTCGTTTCACGTTTTTCCCACCCAGATGGCAGATGAATTAAATCCCTAAGCGCAAAAATCCCATACATTTTAATATTAAAAATACCACCTTTGACACTTAGACATATTGTGTGACACCGTAAGCTCTTGGTTGACTAAATTAAGTGTTTGCATAGTCACAGACTCAAGCATAGGGGGGTTATCCAACAGATTTAATATTCATAAAAAATATCAGTGCATAATCTGTAACCAGCAAAAATGAAGTAAGTTAAATA
>CM060597.1:6386987-6556987 GCA_030578255.1 Tiaroga cobitis | reverse complement strand
AATAGCTTGCTTGACTATGGCTATAACTTAACTTTAATTGCTCTTTTAACAAACACAATAGTTTTCACATCACCTAAATGACACGTTTGATAACTGGACGTTCATGGGGACCGTAGAAAGAGTTCTGTCAGAAAGCAGACTTTTTGCAGAGATGCTGAATCATCCTCCTATCCTCCTTCATATCGATCTATCGTTCAGTTCAGACCCTTCTCAAACACACCTGTACACGGCAAACAAACTAGCTTTAATTCAACTCTGACATGGAGCTCTATCAATGATCCCTGCCAAGTGTACGCTGTTAAATGAAATTGTGCAATTGACACGTGAAAGTATCTTTTAAATGACACCTGTGTGCCGTATAAAACCAAAGACAGACAAGATTAGCTGGTAAAAATGTGTTTGTTTACTCAGCAGGAAGGCCGATTTCCACAAGCAGGATTGAAACGTGTGGGAACATGTCAGTGGAAAAGATGTGTGTGTGAATCAGCTGTGGGGATTTTTGTTTGCCTATTTTACACAGAAGAAAGTGTCAAGTAAACACACTTAGGCACATTTGTAGCGTGTTAACAAGGTTACGAGTAAATGAAGATTTGAGCTCTGAACCCAAGACGTTGTAAATCTTTTTTTATGATTCCTTTATTGTGTTGTATAGGGGAGCAAACTCAAAACTCATAACTAGGAAAACCTTTGCCTCTGTTTTGTTTGACTGATTCGAAAATGACCCTATATGTTTCAATCGTTCTTGGATTGTGATTTTTGGATTTGCTGTAAGTAATACAAAAATGCTTTAATAAAAGTTTTCCATTTACTACATAATATGAGAGAAAAAAACCAAACAAACAATCAGATGTAATCTTACTTTTTGAATTTTGTTTTGAAAATGTGTTATTTTGACATTTCAGTTCATTCGTTTGTTTTCTTTCGGTCCTTATTTTAATGTGATGTCCCACAAACTTCAATAAAGCTAAGACATGTCAAGTCACAGACAAATAGAAGAGCTATTTCCATCATTTGCTTTACCAGTTAATTAGTAACCCCAATACTGTGTTATAAAATGATGTTACTGATGGCAACCATAAACCCCAGCATTGTAAAGCTGAGATGTCTTAACATGTGCGTAAGTCCCTGAGATGAATAATGTGGGAAGAACCAATTGTACCCAACATTAAATTGAATGCTATTATCAGCTATTATCTTAAATAAACATGTTTTACAGGGAATTTGTTACTTTCAAGGTCTAAAAGTTGTTGACTTGAATCAATGTTGGAGATACTCCCACGTCCGAGTCTCTGAGCTAATGATGCACGGAGAACAGCGACTTTGTGAGTGACTATTTAACCAGCGGTTTCAGAAATTAAAGCATCAGTCTTTTCCTTACCACCATTCCCAGATCTTTAGACTAATACATCTAAAACTTTCCCAGTGATTTTGACAGAGAATGCACTCAGTAAGAGCAAATTCGGCAATTAAATGTTTTAGAGCCATAGAAATTTCCAAGCATGGAAATCACCGTTTTAAAATGTCCTGCAATTTCCAGGTGTTTCATGATTGTGGGAATCCTGTCTTACTGAGGCAAACATAACTTAAAACAACAAAATAAACCTTACTAGGCAGAATAACAGGACATATTGCACATCAAACTGAAATAAAACCTACATTAGCCTCTCCAATAATGTGTGGAGAACAAGCAAAACTGGGGGAAAAGGTGATTTTATATCTATAAAATAAGCATTTATCCCAGTACCTCTTTGATAAACTGCATGAGACAGAAATAATGCTCTCTCTGGCTCAGCGGCAGCGTGAACGCAAATCTGAATGTTCGCTGTGATCGTATACTTGTCGACGGTTTAATAGACACGGGTGAATCGTTGTCATTTAGAAATAGGATCGTGTGGGTGTTTGAATCGAGATCGAGATCTTTTAACAATGAGTCGTGCAGATCTGTGTTTCAGTATGAAATCTAGGAGCAGAAATTAAAGTCGTACAGATAGAAACACACACACACACACACTGTCACAGTCGACAGCACATGTAAACCGACGGGTGATGAACTGTGCTGACAATGAAGACTTGTAAGAAAATGAATTACAAGGTTGACCCTGGTCACGCATGAGACTTCCAAATCAAACCAGACAAATAATGTGCAAGGCATGCAAATACACTGTATCGCTTTAGTAAACACACATTTTAATTCTTTAACACATGTGAGGTATTACTAAAGTTTATCAAAATATTGATTACCTATAGTGTAAATACAGTTATATATTAAAAAAAAAAAAACGGTGCATGCCATTACAATACACCTCATCCATAACGACAAATCTTTGGCAAGCATCTGTAGTTGATTTGCATTAAAAACAATTAAAGATTTCAGAGAAAAAAAAAAACATAGTTTTTTTTAGTTTATTTCAACCCCACATTTCTATACATACCAAAAAAGAGCTGGGGAGCAAAAAAAACCTAGGTAAAATATGATCACTTAATTATGAAAGGCATGGCAGAATAATACAAAATAAAAAAGGGAGAGGCTTCCTTATGGTTTTATGTCATTATACGATTTTATGAAATCATTAAGTCTCTTTTCTGAACAGGAAAGGAATCAAAGTACGCTTCTCGGGAACGTCATATTAGGACTTTGCACCTTTGGACACGGCCAAACCAATAAGACCAGCCAATCCGGCCACACCTAATCCGATACCGCCAACGATCGCCATGCCAACTAAGCCATCTGAAAAGAACGGGGAAAAAAGAGAGAGATCACTTCTCTGCTGAGATTTCTACACTTGTATCTTTAATGCGACAGCTTGAGTATGTTTACATGTGCATCGAATTCTGCTGGAGGTCTATATTTACTTATGTTTATACATAAACAGATATCAGAATATTCATGTATACATGGTTGTTGTAAGCAGTGTTGAGGGTAACGCATTACAAGTAACTCGAGTTATGTAATCAGATTACTTTTTTCAAGTAACTAGTAAAGTAACGCTTTTTCAAATAAGTAACTCAAGTTACTTTGTTTCCACATTTGACTGACAGCTCTCCTGTCCTCATGTTGAGAGAAATCACGAGTAAGTGCGTTGTGTGTGTGTGAACATGATGGTTACTGTAGTTCTAGACTAAACGTGAACAGGCATTTACTCATCTCACTTGCACAAAAACAGATTGAGGATTCCTCAAAATGAATAAAAACAGTGAAACGTAAACTCAGAATATTACACGAACCTGCAATATCTCAATGTTGAATTACACAAATATACTTTATGTATTTAATCTCACTTTAATGTCTTTGCTGCTGACCTTCGATGATCAAACTCAACCGTACTAAGTTGTTTGAGTTGCATTTTGAGTGAATTTGCATTTCCTTCAGCCCGAGGCTTATTCATTTCCCTTTTGGTGTGAAAGGCCCTTTATGTTTAGCAAAAATATAACTTTTTTCTTATTATTAAAAACAGCCCAGCCCAGATGAGAAAAAGTTACCCATTACATTCAATAAAAAGTAACTGAGTAACACAATTATGGCGCTTTTCCACTGCTGGTACGGCTCGGTACGGCTCGGCTCGGCGCGGCACGGTTCGGCTCGCTTCGCTTTTCCACTGCGTGGTACGACTCGGCTCAGCACGGCTCGGTTCGCTTTAGATCGGTTTGGTTTTCCACTGCAGTTAGTACCGCTTCAAAGTGGGTGGGATTATACACTGAAAAAAATTTGGAGTAGCATTTACTTGAAAAAAGCTAGCCAACTTTTTTCACTCAGAAAATGCAAGTAAATTTACAACGATTTGCTAAGTAAAAACCTAAACATATTTATCAGTAGCTTTAATTAGAAATATTTAAGTTAAATTTACTTGGGAATATGGAATTAAGTAAACTTTACTTAACCTAGTCAAGTGAAAGTAACAAAGAAAATAAGAAATTTTAACTTGGCTAGTAAAAGGATGAGTAATATCAATTTAGTTGAAATTTCCTTTGCATTTCATTTCACTCAAACAATAACATTGAATTTATACCAGTATGTGCTTTACTTAGACCTCAATACTTGGTAGAAAATACACAATGACGGTCACATTTGATGGATCGTTTTAGTGTTTGAATGTGTCATTTTGAGCAGAAAATTTACTCGAAATGTCACAAAATGGCAAGTTACTATAATCCTAACAACAAAAGCAATGATAAAACAGTGTAAATACAGCTGGAAACCAGTGAAAAATCAACCTCATTAATTATTCAAGGTCCAGTGCATGATGGGAACCCCAGTATCAGAAAAGTTGAGTAATTTTTACTTAATTTTATTAAGTTGATATTTACGCTTTCATTTCTACTCGCTTGAATTAAGCACTGATATGGAATTTACTTCGTTTTTTTTTATTCTTGCCTGAACTAACTTTTTCATGTAAATTACATTGTTTTTTTTCAGTAGTATTTACTTCACCACAAAAGCTATTGCAGTGGCCTCGGATTTCTGATTGCTTAAAAAAAAAAAAAAACTTGGAGGCAAAATATTTTTTAGTGATTATGTGAATTACACTGCAGACGATAGATAGGAAACGGATGCGCCGGCGCGTGAACTGGAGCTGGTCTCATAAATGAACCGAAACTCAGCATATAAGGTAGCCTGCCCTACTTGCCTCACATGTCTACTTTTAAACAGAACAATTCAAAACGAAAGAAAACAGACTAGACTGCTCTCTGCTTATGTAATCCTTATGAAATGTGCATTTCTCTCTGGCACGTTCACTTGGCTACTGAAGATCGCGAGTCAGCATCGTCAACTTCATCTTAGCCGACAAAGAAAACACTTGTTTATTAATAAACAATTAAAATATCTCCTTGCTATATTTTACATATTCATAATCATTACTTTTGCCGGTTCTTTGTGAAGAACAGCGGTGGCTGTTACTGGCTATTTAAATCTAGCGGGTTTGATATCTCGCAAATACAATGACGCTGGTAGTGACGATTCTGTCTGACCAATCAGTGATCTGCAGTGTGTTCACGTCACATTTTAGTATCGGTACGGTACGCTTGGAACCTCGACAGAGGTGGTACCATTTAAAGCGAGCCGAAGCGAGACGTACCGTGCCGTACCATGCAGTGGAAAAGCGGCATTAGTTACTTTTTTAGGGAGTAACGCAATATTGTAATGCATAACTTTGAAACGTAACTTTCTACAAACTGGTTGTAAGTATGACAATAATTCAGCAGCCATTTCTCTAATATTAATATGATGCTAATATGCTGATTTTCTGCTCATTAAACATTTCTTAATATCATTAACGTTGAAATCAGTTGCATTGGTTAATATTTTTAGGGCAGTCCTTGCAGAGTTAAATGCATTAATTCCTTTAAAAAAAAAATTTTTTACTTTTGAATGGTAGCGTATGTCACAAAATCCTATTTAATAAGGCCACTGACTGATGTTTTTCTTGTCCGTCGTTGTATCTCACCTTTTCTTAGCGCATCGTTGATGAGTTTCTCCAGTTCCAGGGCCTGTTTGTTACCTGGTTCAGTCTTCAGCAGAGTACGAATGTACTTCAGTGCTTTCTCATACTCCTGAGAGAAGAAGAAAAGATAAATGCAGGGTGGTAAACAGAGCTAAACAAAGGGAGAAAGATTACATTCATACATCTCCCTTATTATTATAATGACTTCTGAAAGATCACGTGACTCTGAAGACTGGAGTAATGATGCTGAAAATTCAGCTTTGATCACAGGAATACATTACATTTTTAAAATGTATGAAAATAGAAAAGTTATTTTATATTCTAATCATATTTTGCAGTTTATTTTTGATCAAATAAATGCAGCATTGATGAGAATAAAAGACTTTAAAAAAACGCATTCAATATATATATATATATATATATATATATATATGCTTTTCCCATGATTTTGGGGTAAAATATGAGCAGGACGTACTCAACAGGTTTGGTGAGATTTACATCTAGTACAGCTAGTTCATCTGGCACTCGGATTGAACCGTTTATACATTACACTTGTTTATATAATGATGTGACAATAAAGTGACTAAACTGAAATTATGCAGTAAAGTCATAGGCTTCCAGGAACATAGTTGAGAAACACTGATTTAATTATACGACAAAGATATGCGATATAAAAAAACAACAACATTTATTAGCAGTGACGTCATCATCATCATCCCAGGTAACAAACTGGATTTGTCTGGGAAAATACTAACCCACCTTGAGTCTGTAGTTTGCAACAGCAAGGTAGAAGAGAAAATCTCTCTGATCGTCTTTTTTACTCGCTTGAACCAGTTCTGCCAAAAGAAAAATTAATCACTTTTTACTGAATTTGAAGTCCAGAACATTAACGCTGGACCTCAAGCAGGCCCCAAACTAAAGGGATAGTTAAACTTCTGCCATCACCTGCTCACTCTCATGTCATTCCAAACCCGTATGAGTTTCTTTCTTCAGTTAAATCAAAAAAAAGAAAATATTTTGAAGAATGTTGGTAACCAGACAGTTGACGGTAGCCAAAGACTTGCATAGTATTTTTTCCTACTATTGAAATCAATGGCTACCATCAACTGTTTGATTACCAACATTCTTCAAAATCTCTTTAAAGGGTAAGTTCACCCAAAAATGAAAATTAAGTCATTAATTACTCACCCCCATGCTGTACCAACCCCGTAAGACCTTCGTTCGTCTTCGGAACACAAATGAAGATATTTATGATTAAATCTGAGAGGTTCATGACTGCTACATAGGCTCCCTAAGGGAATGACACCGGACGGCCCAGAGAGTCATTAAAGAAAATGTTTAAATATTCCATGTGACAACAGTGGCTCAACTATAAGTTTATCAAGCGACGAGAATACTTTTTGTGCGAAAAAACAAAGAAAAATAACGACTTTATTCGACTATTCCTTTTCTTCCTTGTAGGCCTGAAACGAGACTTCAAGAGATTTCCACGACGCGCACGCGAGAACTGAACTGAAGTAGTTGAAGGAGATCGCAATTCTCGCGCATGCGTCGTGGAAATCTCTTGAAGTCTCGTTTCAGGCCTACAAGGAAGAAAAGGAATAGTCGAATAAAGTCGTTATTTTTCTTTGTTTTTTCGCACAAAAAGTATTCTCGTCGCTTGATAAACTTATAGTTGAGCCACTGTTGCGACATGGAATATTTAAACATTATCTTCATTGACTTTCTGGGCCGTCAGGATTCATTCCCTTAGGGAGCCTATGGAGGAGTGATCCAGCTGTCACATTTAATCAAAAATATTTTCATTTGTGTTCCGAAGACGAACGAAGGTCTTACGGGGTTGGTACAGCATGGGGGTGAGTAATTAATGACTTAATTTTCATTTTTGGGTGAACTAACCCTTTAATGTGTTCAACAGAAGAAAGAAACTCATACAGATTTGGAACGACATGAGAGTGAGCAAATTATGACAGGATTTTCATTTTTGGGTGAACTATCCCTTAACCAAAAACTAGGACTTGCTGAAGCACTGACCTTCCAAAAGCTGAATGCCTTTTACAATATCATTTGTGTACTTGCTTCTGATCAAACACCAGGCGTACTCAAAAGTGGTTTCCTTTGAAACAGGTCCTTTCACCAGCTCTGCATTATACTTCTTCTCAAACCTCTGGAAGACAAAAAAAAGTCCCATCAGTGGATGGGTGGGAATCAGATTCACTCAGTTGCATCAGTGGGAGGATGATGTCAGGATCATGTGCTCCCCCTGGCCGACAAACACAGACTAACTTTTATAGAAAGACTTTTACCTCCATCGTGAATTATAGCAGAGAAACATCTCTTTCCATTTATGTAATAGGTCAATGATAGGTGTAATATTAAAGTGACAAAACTAATAAAATAGGTATTTTTATCCCTTAAAACTATAAGCTGTAATATAATGGCAGGTCTACTCTTACATAAGTCACTAACTTACAACAAAGTCCCTTTAAGACGGTGTATAAAGTCTTTGCTGAGTTGAGGATACATCAGTAGCAGCTAACAGACATAACGTTACGTCATGTTAATTGTTGTTGTTTTGATGCGGTATAGTAGAGCTGCGTCATCCGAAACTCCCGATAATAACCGAATATCGATTATTTTGCCACATACAACCTTTATAGATATAATTTTGGATTCGCAGTCGTTAATGGAGAGAAACTGATTTACCTTTAGATCTTCTGGTGCCACTACATCTGACACAACCGCCTCCATGTTCGCGGAAAAACCAACACAGGGTTGTTCACGAAGTTGTCAAAATAAAAGACAGTGATGTCATATTCCGTTTCAGCTGTATATCTGTCTTCCCATTTTTAATAAACCATGACCATGGTATTTTAATGTATACCATGGCCCTGAATGATTGGTACTCCAGGATCCTTAAAAATATGGTATTAATATTACTATTTTTTTAAACAATCATTTTTATACGAAGCTCAAATACATAAATAAAAGCCTAAAAACGTGTACCATAACTTTATTGTTGTTGTTTTTTTAAAATGCCATCGTTTTACCTAATAGTGCATGACTCTCGTTTCCTGACATCTTAAATATTAAACCCAGACCTAGAGCTTGTATGCGAGACATCTATGTGAAGAAATTATTTTAAAAAGGAAGAAAATGTCATCGAATTGTGTCTATTTAGGGTACATACAGTTATGAAATTAGTCTTATCAAGAGAAAAGAGTCAGGAATTTAATTCCAAAGATGTTTATCCCCACCAGATCCCGACCCACCACCACACAATGATATTAAACACGATAAATAATTGCACAATACAATTTGAAATGTGATGGGCATGTTCATGACGTTTCATTAAATGACAAAAAGTTAGTAGACAAGTTAAATAATCCAATAAGAGCTTGAAAATTAAAACTTTATTGTCTAAAAAAAATGACCGGATTATAGTTGAAAAAACCCTACTACTATTACTAGTTATCAGTATTACGTAGTAGTACAATATTTGTATGGGTAGGCTTATTTACTTAATTGTGTGTGAGTTTGTTTTTTTATTGATTGATTGATTGATTCGGTCCAATAATTTTAGCAATGTAATTATTGTGACTTTTATTATGGACAAAGCATTTCCGGTAGTCATTTCAAGTCTTCCGTTAGGGGTCACTATCTTCACGCGCCTCTGAGAGCAACCCGACACTCCAGTCACGTGGTATGCCCGAGTAGGACGGCCATCTTCCCTAAAACACAAACAACAAGAGCGTACTAGACATCAACACGCAACGACCATTGGAGAGGGAGAGAGAGAAAGAGAGAGCAAAAAACAGTAAAAACGGAACACGATTCTCGAGGAGGAGCACAGAACACAAACAACTGCACATGCATCCAAAGTGAAGATCGTAGAGTTCGACGGGGCGACTGGACAGTAAAAATCGCATCGACAGCTCCAGAAACACGGTCAGTGTCAACTGTGCGCCTCTCTCTCCTTGAATGTCTGAAGCGTTTAATGGCAGATGGGTGTTGCATTAAGTTTTATGCAAACTTGGAAGGGGAAGGTCAGTGTGTGTTTGAGCAGCAAATGCGCATTAGAGGCCAGCGCTTGGTTCAGCGGGCATACATTGTGCAGGATTAAGCAGAGAGGCTTTTGTATGTTTGGAAAGGCAGCTGTGGCCGTGGGTTGAAGGCCAAGGGAAGCACCGGAGTGGATTTTGGAGGGGCGCCGCGTGCACACTCCCCTCTCCCCCGTGCACGCGACGCCCCTCTAAACTCCTCCAATTGATAGAAAAACGACGTCAATCTGCTTATATATGGTCGGTGTCATTCAACGGAGTAGGTATTGGACAGCGACATCTTGTCTGTGACAAAATAGGCGTCTTTTCTGGGCGTACGTTTGTGTTGAGCGCGAGGACATGTCAGATATGAATGGATGAGGAAATTAGTTAGTTGGTTGGTTGTGGTTATGTCCCGTTCGCGAACGACTCTTTCTTTTGAGTCGGATCTTTTCAGTGATTTGGTTGAACCGATTCACGGAACGATTGGTTCACGAACTGGACTGAATCCATATGAGCGGAACCAGAATCTTATTGACTCGTTGAAGCAAGAGCTGTCAGAATCGTAAAGAGTCGAAATTATAAGTTAGTTAGAGCATTTGGAGAGAAGTTAGGGCTGCACGATATATAAAAAAATAACAACGCGATATGCGATACTATATTGCTTTAAGTGTATAAAATCTATTTTAATTATGTTTAAATATAGTTAAAAACTGAAAATATAACCAATATGTCAAACTTTCACATTTTTTCTGGGAAAAGAAAACATCAATGCAATTTTTTAAAAAGTAAACCGCAATGTTTTAGCGTTTCATAAAAGGTCACAAATCTTTCACAATGACATCGGACAATGTCATTTCAACATCAATGTAACGTTAAAGAAGAAAAAAACGATTTAAATACTAACAACTCTTTTGCTCACCTTGATAATATATAGTTCTATCAATCTGAAAACTTAACATCAAGAACATCCAGGTAAACAAAAACACCTGCAACTTATATATATATATTTATGAGTTGAGCATATGACAGTTTTATCAGCATTGATACGAAAGAAAGTTTTAACAAGTAGCAGTAGTGCTTTATAAAGTCAAAGCAGTTTTTTAGCAAGGTATTTAGCCTAAGTTAATTTTAGTTAATCAAATTACATTCAAGTTGTGATTTACTTTGTTTTATTCAACTGAATCAAGACAAACAACAAACTAGCGCACATGAAATTACTATAAACATCCATATTAGTAAAAACTTGTGTTTTAGTATCCTTATCAATAATACTAAAAAAAAGTTAAACATGTATTTGTTAATGTGAATGGCTGTGTGTATGTATATATAAAGGATTGCTAAATTAGTTTTTTAAACTGTTCTTTGAATCATATTTTCTCTCCTGTTTGAACCAGCTGTTTGCTGTTATTTGGCAGCTGTTCACATGACATTGTATTTCAGCGATTAATTATGAGCACTCTCAGGCATACTAATGTATTTTATAATTGAGGTTTAAGTTACAGGTGTCTTTAGCCTAGTTGTTCTTGGGCTGACATGCATTCTCAAGTAGTAGGCTACTTTGTTTAAGAGCCCAACTCCCCCAGTGAATACTATTTATTCTCACCGGTTTGTTCGGTTGCTTGGATATTCCTGTTGCTATGACATCTGTGACTGCAGTTAAATGTTTCTTTTCCATCTCCATGTTTTTCTGATTGCACAAAGCCTTCCAGTTGTGCTGTGCAGATGTCAATAATCTAGAAAGGGTTTAGCTTAAATCTAGCTGCACTTGCCCTTTCCAAAATATAGGCCTTCTGGCAAACTTGAGGGGAACTTTGCCACAAATGAACAGTTTTTAAGATAACACACCATGTTTCCCCGAAGGCAGGTCTATTTAGGTTTGTTTGTGGTCACGTTTCTTTAAGAGACAATATCTTAAAGAATATTTTTAAAAGGAGAAAGGTTATTTTTATGCATGCTTGGCCTTTAAATTGATAGGATACTAACGGACACAGATGTACTTCCCACCTTTCTGAGTTTTAATGGCTTCGGTTAGGGCTGCACGACATATAGAAATGATCGAATGTTGCAAATGTAGATATCGTAATGGCTTATGATAACTGAATGAGTTCAGTTTAATAGTTAAAAAGATTAGGAAAAGTCTGAAATCAGAAAAAAAAAATGTTCATCGTATAAAGCGATGCAGTCTCTTCAGAAAATTTGGACTAAACCGCTCGATTCTTATGGATTTGTTTACGATCTCTTTATGAACTTTTTGAAGCGTCAAAGTGGTAGTTGCGTAGCTGTTAATGGAGGGACAGAAAGTTCTCAGATTTCATAAAAAATATCTTCATTTGTGTCCTGAAGATGAACGAAAGTAATTACTGACAGAATTTTAATTTTCGGGGGACAATCCCTTTAAAGGCACAATATGTATTTTTTCTGCTTTAAAAATAGCAAAAATAACAGTGGCTGTGTCCGAAGTCTCCACTCAAACCACTACTCCCTAACCCCTATGTAGGGGGTAGGGAGTAGAGCACTATATAGTGAGCTACCAGCATAATAGAAACACCACTTTCGGACACTACTCGATCGTCTCTCGGCGCCGTTGATTACGGCATTACTGTCGCACTATTTAAACGCGCCATCATCTGTCAGCTGGTGCCGAGCCAGCTCTGGGCTAAATAGATTTTTTTTTTTATAAATACATTACATCATATTAAGCTTATTTCTCCAAAATTGTAAAATTAAAAGTAATTTCTGGCCGTTTCTGTTATAATGCGTCACTCCACACATGATTATAACTTATAAACATAAATAAAATTAATACACATATTTCATATATTTTCATTTTCGCGCCACACCGTTTTCACTTGCCTGTCTACATTATAGTGTTAATTTCGTTAACGAAAACTAAACGAAAATATTTTCGTCAACGCACATTTTTCACCGAACGAAAACTAGACGAGACGAGACTAAAATCCCCACTAATAAACAATAACTGGGAGTAAATCAGAAATAATTTTCGTAGACTAATAAAGACGAGACGAAAATGCAGTTCGGTAAATAAAAGACTGGGCTAAAATCTATGGACATTTTAGTTCACGAACAAAGACGAGACGAAAATTACATATTATTATATGATATGGTTTTGTCAAATCCTGTCTCCTCCTCCGCCTCCTCCTCGTCAGCTCTTCCGCCACACACCCACTTTCAAACCTGGAGCGGGCGGGGCGGGCACAGAGTAGCCTACTACACAACACATGGAGCAGACAGGAGCTGGATTCACGGCGAGGCGGCGACAGGTTAAAAGTAAAACATGCTTTGCACGGGGCTCGGGAGAAAGAGAATGAGAGAAAATGTTGAAATGTGAAATAATTTTAGGAAATGTGAAATATTATCTGCTGACAAAAAAGTAAAAGGTTAAAATGATGTCCTGACTAAAACTAGACTAAAATGTTGACAGTTTTTGTTGACTAAAACTAAACGAATAAAATTATGTTTTCTTGGACTAAAATAAAGACTAAAATGCTCGACTTATAGTCGACTAAAACTAGACTAAATAAAAATGGGATGATGTCGACTAAATGTGATAACTAACAAGCGATGCTGAAACTGGACTAAAACTGAAACTAAATTTAAAAATGGCTGGTAAAATTAACACTACTACATTAGAAAAAAAACAGATCTACGTTATCAAATATCTTGCTCATAATACTCTTAATAAAACAGCTTTTAGACTCTGTGGAGATGCTACTCAATATTTATCTTTTTTGTTTGTTTGTTCTCGTGATTCAGAAGATTTCGCGGATTAGCAAAAGAAACAGGATTTCTAGACAGAAAACGAACATAACTTACATTTGTATGACAAATTCGTATTGTTGTCGCGCTGCTCTCCTTGACGTCCATCCGCCTTTTTTACGATCAGCGCAATGCATGATGGTATGTAGGGCTTGGGTTAGTGACCATCGGTTGTACACTACTTTTCAAAATGCATTCTGGGATACATTGAGTGGACTATATAGGGTATAATAATCATCACTATACATTCGGACAGCACTACAAAATGGCGAGCTCACTATATAGTCCACTATATAGTGAGTAATGGGAGATTTCGGACACAGCCAGTATCTATGTTATATATTTCTATGAGATATGTACTTACATTATCCCAACAGTTTCCACCAACTTTCAAATCCGGAGAAATGTATAGTTTAATTCGAATACACGGGCCGTTTATTCAGGGAACTACACTGCGACCAAAATGGTCGCATATGCGACCTTTTGAAATGTCATTGCGACTCTAATTTTTAATGGGTCGCAAATGTATCACTATTTTTGTACCTCCCTTATGTTTTAGGCAATATGCTATGATTCACTATGAGCATAAAACAGAAATGTATAGCCTATTTTAAGTAGGCTATTTTATAACGTGCTCAGAGATGCGCGGGCGCGATTGAACTGTGTGTGTGTGTGTGTGAGAGAGAGAGACGCGGACGCGATCGAACAGTGGAAACATAAAAACATACTCCGTCATTTTGTTCATACAGGACATGATTCAAACTGCAAAATGTTTACTTATATTTGTGTACACTCGTAATAAAACACAACATTGTGCTTTTGTCACACTCTAAACTCTTGTCAAACTGTAACCTACAATTGTCACCCAACCAAAATCACACACACACACACACACACCGTTTTAAAAGCAAAACATATTTATCCAAACCCATTTAAAAACAGTCTGTGTGTTCCATCTTTTGGAGATTCATCATATCGCATTGGTTTTCATTTCTTGTCCCCGGTAATCTGTTTATTTTTAAGTTACACATTCTACATTGATTAAAAAAGAAAATCAAATGTGTTTTTAATGGTAATTATTTTATACGGAAATCATTTATTTATTATTCAGATGAGATTAAAGTTAGGGTTAATTAAAATTAAGGAAAACAATATATATTGATCTGAAATATAGCCAATTAATTTTAAAATCATTCATGTACAATTACCAAACATATATCAAGGTCAGTTTGTCTTTTTATTAATTTAATTAATAAACTAATTATATAAAACTATTGTCAGTGCACTACAAATAAACTGGTTCTATGCCTTTATTAATAAAACTTATACAACTTAAAAATACAAGGCTTAAGACATTTATAAAAATGCCTTCTGCATTTTTGTTTTACTTTTCACTCCATTGTACCGAAATCGTACCGAACCGTGATGTCTGAACCCAACCGTGACTTCTGTGTACCGTTCCACCCCTAATGCAGTACAGTTTCATTATTGTTCATTATTATCCAGAGAGCGGCTTACTATAAATAATTTGTGCGACCAAATCATGTTTTGCGCCAGTAACTGAAAAAGTTAGTAGCGCAAGTGCCACCAGTGGAAAAGGTTAGTGTAGTTCCCTGCCGTTTATTTATTTCCGTTTTGTCGCCCGTCTATGGCGTCATATAACCTTTGACTCCTCTATTTTCTCTAACTTCCTGCAGAACCGCCAAACACAAAGGGGAACACCGGACTACCGCCAATAAAAGAAAAGAAAACGACGTAGAAAAAATAGTAGCTAGTATCATTTTGCAACCACCAAACTTGAGGGGGGTTTGGCTGCACGCGCAAGATCTCTCCCTCGCTACCTCTCTGACATCGTGCGCGTGCGCGGTTAGGAGCTCAACATCTGTCTCGCATGCACGCTCGCTCTAGATTACAGGATATTTGAACTAATTTGCGATAAAACTAATCGATCACGAGTGGCTCAACAGGTAGATCTATAGATAAACTCATCTTTCTGGCTTTGACTGACCGGGTTGACACTTCAGCGTGAGAAATCGGGGGTGTGGTGTGAGAGCGTGAGAATTGGCTCAATTGCGTGAGAGTTGGCAGCCCTGTAAGTTATGAACCACGGTTACGCTTTGCCTGCACAATCTGCTGCTGGAGCCAGCTCAAAGCGCAGACGTTAGGGTTACCAACACTCCTGACATGTCCTGTTTTCACGTTCTGTCCTGGCCGTCCTGGCTGTTTTAATAAAGTGATGAAAATGTCCTGGTTTTAAAAAAAACTGCTGGCCGAGTGTCCTGGTTTTTGGTAATCAAAACATGGTCACCCTAGAAGGGTTTGGGACAGGAGAAGAAGCATGACACGGGTAAACAGTGGGGTTGCATTTAAAAAATGTAGAGAGCTTCGTGACAAGCTAAATATAGGCTACAGAGAGATGCCGATCTCGCTTGCGTTCTGATAAACAGGTAAGCAGCACCCATTCAGTTATATCAACTATATCCGTATATTTTGTGAAATGGTGTCATGTGTAAAACGCAGACGGGCTAGCTCTCATGTAGCTATAATGTAAATTTATATTTGTTCTATATATAGCTGGAGAAAGTAGCTTCATATGCAGTTCACTAACATTATCTTGTTCGATATCATAGTATAAACGTAATTATATTTTTAATGAAAGGTGACTGTGTTTTTTAAACATCTATTAACCTGTTAAGCTTCACCAGAGCGCGGGCGCACTGAAGCGTTTTTTTTTTTAAATAGTTCAAAGTTACTATCAGATTTAATGTTATTACCTTGACAAACTATACATCATTAAAAAGATATAAGACTCAAGTTTCAGTATTTGACCACTATTGTATTCTGTGAAACTTATAGTGACAGTTATGTCTTAATTTGTGTCAGGAGTTATGAAATTAAAAAATGAGTCGTTACCTTTAATATGAATTATGAGCGTCAGCCGGTCTCATTCAGAAAAAAACTCCCGTGCGATCGTCATGACAGCTCTTGACAAAACAACGTCCCTCAGGGCTTTTAGCTCAAACATGTGCAGATTTGGAGAAATATTGATAGATTCTCATAGGTTTACATCAGACTTCTATAGACAGGAATAATATTTATTGAATTTATACCCAAATGCGTCGATGTAATCATTTTGAGCGCTGTATACTCTGATGTACTGTGTTATCAATTCATACTAACGGTCTGGGGCGCTGTTTGAACAGTAAAGTCCATATATGGATCACATGAAGAAGAACTATAATCATGTGACATTCAGGAAGTCCTGGCACAACAAAGCTATCCGAGATCGCTGTAAAGTGCAGATAAAGATGTTTTGAAGACAATAAACATGATTGCAATGATATTTGATTTACCTGTGTTCTTCGAGTCATGTCAGGTATTTTCATAATAATAGATTATATGTATAATGTAATGCTAATCGAGATAGACTTTCAAATTGTGCAGAATACAATAAAATAATATATTTTCTATCTGATTTTTTTATCTGAAGCCAAATCAGATTACAGAAAGTTATTTAAAACACTCGACTTGCGCTATAAAGTAAGTTGAGCACAAACATAGTTTTATTCTCATAAATTGTCGTGTATTGATGGTGTGCTAAGCTAACATGCTAGCTAGTACTGAGCACCTGCTACCTAACTTCGGTGTAATTTTTATGATTTTTTTCTAAATGAGAATGCTTACTGAACTGTTTCGTTTTTCAAAAAGGGCATTTGATACAGTTTCACTGTGAAGTGAGAACTTTTATAAAATAAATGAGGGATTGAAACAGTGTGAATTGCTAGTCGTTAGTGATTATAATGCAGACAAAAGAAAAGCATATTTAGAGCAATAAACAGGCTGGAGAGGTGTGAATATGTGCAGGGGAGACTGAGACTGAATGGGGCTCGTTTTTGCATCACAAAACAATAGAGGCAATAGACTGAATAGATGCTTATAAGATGACAATAAACACCAGTCTAATCAAAATAAAGTCATATGACATGATCTTGAAAAACATTGAACTAAATACAGAGTTTTAGACTTATCATTCATCTTCAGATTTTAAATATAACATGGCCAGACATGTGGCTTTAGCTGCAGTGCATTTCTAGATTGCTCCAGGGCCAACTTCAATTTTATTTTCATGAAGATGTTTCATAAAAATAAATGTATAATAACTTTACAAAACTTTGAAGCTATTTATAACTATTTTTTTTCATTATGACAATAATTAATTCTACATTTACAATAAACTTCCAGGTGTCAGCTTTCAAATGTGATCTTACTTGTGCTTTTAGTACAAAGGGTTCATGAACTGTATCTGTTTCAGTTTGGGAATGCCATATCTGGGGATTTTTCAAAAATGGGCTTGAAGCTTAACAGGTTAATACTAGCTAGATGGAATATTGATTCAATAGGGGTCTGATAATTCATATATCTCTCTGTTCGAAAAGACGTGATTATCAAAATATATAGTTAGAATGAGTGAGGAATGTGGGGAATGACAGATCGCGTGTGTTCCAATGAACATCGTATCGCTGGTTCGCGCGCTCTCTCTCTCTCTCCCTCAGAGAGCTGGTTGTCATTGACAGCGACAACAACTCCCGTGAGCCCACGCTCTTTCCCGACGTCATCAAAGTACGTCTTTTGTTATTATTTAGATCGAGTGCCCCCTGGTGGCCAAAAATTACATACTGCACGTTTAAGCTGACTAATCAGTTGAAAAAGCAAGCAGGCATGTAATAATATATTGGTTCTGTGCAGCTCTTAAAGTGACGGTAACCTAATAAACCTGCTTCTGTCTGTGGGCTTAATGTTAATCAAACAAAAGACTAAGAGAAAATCACACACTGCTCTTGCCTGAATAACTTTTGTAACTTTCAATCAGTATATAATTTAATTCATATAGTGAAGACTAAGCAGTGTTTTATTTTTGCATCTTATTATTTAACGTCTGTTGTTAAGTAAACCTAATGTAGTTAGGTTTACACTGACGTTAAAATGACTTACTTTTTATGTAATTTTACTGTAAAACAGCTATTCTCTTTCAGAAGTTGTAGGGATGCTTTCTTCTCACAAAAAGAAAGTGAAACATATGATGGTTATCATTTTCAGTGGTTTATATATTTATATTAGGGCTGTCACTTTACGTTCGAAAATTGATTGCACAATCGATCGGACCAACCAACACAAGTTTCGAAAATGAAAATAGGGAATCGATTTTAACAGCCTTTTTTTTTTTTTTACCAAAAATGTGTTTTAAGTGGACAGATCAATACAGCACACAGAACATGTTGGATGTTAGAAAATAATTCTGTTCCCCAAATGCTTTTTAATATTCGCTATTACTTAAATGCAAGTGAACAAGCGCGGTTATTTGTTGCTTACTGACGTGTGTGTGTTCAAGTAAGCCAGAAATGCGCAGATTCTGCGCAATACGCTGCATTTAATATATCATGAGGACTCACGAGTTGCAGATTTGGCAGCAAATCTTCCCCAGCAAAGTGAGTAAACATAGAAACACGCCAAATTGGCTCGTGATTTGACAGTGTTACGCGCCAATGTTCATTTTTACCCGCATTCGGTAGGTTGGAGGGAGTTCATTTCAATCCGTGAATGTTGCGCTCCTGTTTGTCATTGTGCACGAAACTTCACGCCAATAAATCATCATAAATATTGCTGACTTCTGCGCGTCTCAAGCGCCCTCTTTACGTTCGTCCTAATCTTCTTTTACTGTCTATGGTCCTAATGCCTGTTAGTGGTCCGTGGATTTGCCTATATTTGGTGTTGAAAATGGAAACGTCTGTAGACATGGAAAATCGATTTTACAATCGATTCAATAAACACTTATGCCTCAAAAATCGAACAGGATTTTTTTTTTACAAAAGTGACAGCCCTAATTTATATATAATTAAAATTTATTTTACACACTTAGAGCATTATTGAATCGCATAGCGAATATCATATCACATTTTTTTCAATATCTTGTAGCCCTAGCTTCGGTTATTGTACTTTCATTTAGTCCACAATATTGAAAAGTTTTCTTTTTTTCTCCTGCAGGTAAAGGAGGGAGAGGGATTGTCGGCGTGAGGAGAGGGTCACCAGCTGGGACCTGGTCCACACAGCATTGCCAGTACAACACGAAGAGTTAGGGAGACACACACAGATAGAGAAGGAGAGAAGCTTATTGTGGTCATAACTGCTTCTGGCAGCTGTATTATCAACAAATTAGTCTCTTTTTTTGTTTGTTAGTCTTTTGTTTGTTCCCTGCAGTCAATCGACTTTAGACGTCAGTATCAAAGCTCTGCAGTTTTTGCAGTCCTACAGGTATTACTAATTTTAGAGGGTTTTCGTTCATTGTTTTGGTTCTCAAGTTGTTTTTATTTGTTTGTTTTCATCGGCTGTGAACGAGAGCTCTTACTATCTCTGACCTTTTGTATGTCTGCTCTCCTGCACACACATCCTGAATAAGGCAGCTATAACCCTCCTCTCTCTTAAGTTGGCTACTCTGAAACACACACACACACACACAGCTTTCAGTCCTCTCAACCAGACCTGGTCCAGCCTAGTCTTGCCTGCGCCACTCCCCTGGACAGGGTAAGAATAACATATGAACGACTGTGTTTACACACACACACACACACACGCACACGCACGCACGTCTTGCAGTTGTGTGTGCATAATCAGGGCTCCAGACTGCAATCTTTTTTCTTGCCGTTGCGACTACATTTTGTATTGCCCTACTGATAAGAGCTGCCATCTGTTGCATATAAAAACATCAAACGGCAAAGGAAACTAAAGTGGAGCGAATCCGCGCTTCCTGTTTGAGCTGCGCGGTGCGGACAGTGTGTTAGCTCTGAGTCGGCCCAATATTAGACCGCGCAGAACCCTCTCAGAACGGGTTTACTCGCTGGCTGATCTCGAGCATGCGACATTGTTACTACATAGCGCTGGGAGACCCAGTGAGAAAGTCAAATGTGCATTTGCCAGAAATAAACATGTAATAGTATTAGTTGATACACTTATTAATGCAAATTGATACCAAATCATGTTCTGGCGCTGCCATCTTAGTGGCACCCGTGCTACTGCTCTCAAATGTTAATCTGGAGCCCTGAGTATGCCAGCGCACAGCCGCACACTGCAATCAATGTAATAAAAGAATCTGTGCAGACTAATGACGGGAAGTGTGCTTGCAAAATATTTGAGTTGGTTGTATGCTCATGTTCAGGGTTTTTTTTTGTTTGTAGACTTTCACCTCCGAGAAGGAAGGAAGAATATGACTGCTGAAACACTTAACTTTGGCCCAGAATGGTAAAATCCCTTTCTTTCTATTTCGTTTGTCTCCTTCTCTTGTTGCCAGATCTGTTTTCCTCCCTCCCTTGTCTTTGTTCTCTTCATATTAAATTGTTTTCAACATTGATAATAAGAAATTTGTAAATATAATGCTGTCACACTAATTTAGTGCATAATGTGCTTCAGTGGAATCAAGATAATCTGACCATCATTTTTACATCTTGCGTTTCTTTGTTTAAACTGTTTAAAAATTGTACTGTTTTGTTTCAAGGTTAAAATTATATTTTGAATACCAGATTTTCAATGTGGACTTTTGAATCGCACTGGACTGAATCTGAAAATCTTTAAAGAGAGATTTAATGCAATACAATGTGCAAAAAAAAAGAAAAGGAAAAACAGCATAGCTTTTGTCACATAGGCTAAAATAGCTTCTATGTATATCATTTATAGTAATATATTTTTCCATTCAAAACCACTTGTCAGTGCAGTGACCTTCAAAACTGCCACTTAGCATTCTATGAGCTAATCATAATATCTTACTTGGAATAATATATAATACTCATAATAACTCTATACTCTATAATAATACTCATAACCATCCCCAGCATTTCTCTCTCTCTCTCTCTCTAATATATATATATTTTTTTCCCTGTTTCCCAACCCCCTTCTCTCCCTGTATCTCCTCTTGGCACACACTGAATGATTATGCAGAAATTAAACCATTAGGCGTGGTTCTCTGCTGAACTAAGGCTCTTCTGTGAATAGTTGGTCCTCGGCCAACAAAAGTGAATTCCTGGGTTTGACGTACAATGCAGGGGTGGTATGTTGCCTCAAAGCCTTCTTCATCAGCTTATCTCGGCAGGGTGGTATTTATGTAAAGTTTACAAAGCCACCGACCGCCCTGCAACCCCTTTTCCACCGACAAGGTGCCTCAGCCGGTGCCGTTTCACATGTTTCCCTTTCCACCGCTGAGAAGTGGTTTCAGGCAGGAAAAACAACTTTGCACTGGCCTCTAAAAGCTGCTGGGTTTAAGTCAGGAACGAGGCGGGATAATGCCAGCACTGAGTAAAGTTGTCAAAACAACAACTCTGGTGAGACTGACACACAACAAAACCAGATCTCTCCCATTATAATCAACAGAGCTGTTTATACTGTGTTCCTATAAACAATATCTGACACGGAGCAGCTCCAGCCACTTGATTTTCCTGTTTTTCTCAAATTAAATATTACAAATGTACAGTATAGTTAAAAATGTTGGTGTCTGTAAGATTGTAGTATTATTTCTTGTGCTTACCGAGGCTGCATCCCCCCCCCAGCAAAAATAGTAATATCATCATGAAATATTACAATTTATTTTATCTGTTTTCTGCTTTAATATATTTTAAAAAGTAGTTTATTCCTGTGATGCAAAGCTGGATTTTCAGCATCATGATCCTTCAGAAATCATTCTGATATGATGATTTGGTGCTCAAGAAACTTATTACTATCAATGTTTAAAACAAATGTGCTGCTTTGTTTTTGTGGAAAATATGATTAAAAAAAATGTCAGGATACTTTGATGAATAGAAAGTTCAAAAGCATTTATTTGAAATATTTTAATGCCACTTTTGATCGACTGAATGCGTTCCTGCTAAATAGAAGTATTCGTTTCTTTCAAATCTTACTGACCCCTAGGTTTTGATTGGTAGAGTTTGTTTGAATTGTTTGGTGTTTTTTCTCCAAAAGATTCTGAATCATATTAGTTTGTTTTTTAAAATATCTCAACTCTCAACACTGTCACTTGTCATAGTTTTCCTGTTAAAAGTGAAAACACTGACCAGTTTCCACTGTCCAAGCATCAGCACCATATCAGTTGAAAATGGGTGTGAGAGATCGTAAATAAATCAGGACATAGTCGTTGGGCCGTCCTTGGACGATAGCCAGGACTGGAGCATTTCTCAATGAAGCCTCCAGATTGTTGCTGTTGAATCTCCTTTGATCTGATTTGTATCTCTCTCGTTCTCAGGCTTCGAGCACTTTCCAGTGGAGGCAGTGTGTCTTCCCCTCCTGCCTCCCCTGCTATGCCAAAGTACAAGTTGGCCGAGTACCGTTACGGCCGAGAGGAGATGCTAGCACTTTATGTCAAAGAAAACAAGGTGGGAAAATGCTTGAAACAAATCTTGTTTTTGTTAGCATAGTTTTAACCCTAGGTGATATCCCAGCATTCAGTGTGCCAATGATTGTGCTTGTATCTTTACGTCATGACATGACAAGTCTGAATATCATAGTGAGTTTTTTTTTTTTTTTTACACACAAAAATAGTTTCAGCAGCTCATGAATTGATATTTTAAAGGGCACCTATTATGGCATTTAAAATGATCCTAATATTGTTCTGGGAGTCCCCAACAACAGTTTTACATGCATGCAATGACAAAAAACACTTTTGCTGTCTTATAATATGCATTTATTTTTACCTGATTTGCTCATCGACTCCCAAATGATTCGTTCAACGACTCATTTTTTTAAGCCCTCCTTTGCGTGACGCTAATCTGCGGTGATTGGTCAGATGACCCAATCAGTTATTGTTTGCGTTAGCCCAACGCATAAACATATTGATAAAGCACTGCAGTACTAATACGCTCTATTCTTTATGACAACTCCAATAACAATGCCAAGCATTTCACATATTTAAAAAACAAAAAGACATTGGAGACCTAGAAGCTGCGCTGAGCGTAACTTACACAACACACACAAATAGTTATTGAGCATGCTACAAAACCCATAAAAGCAACAATTATTAATAATACTTACAGGTTGTGATTCGGAGGAGGAAGCTGATCCAAATAAAATTGGGACTGAACCTTCCTTCAGTATCAACCAAACCGCGAATCCACACTTGAAAGCATTTATGTTTGTAAAGCAATCGTCATTAAAATGACTCGAACAGCACAAGGTTCGGCTATACTAGACGCCAGGGAATCATGGCGACGAGACGCTGTGTTCTGAAGTACGAATCAAAAGCAAACTTTTTTTTTCACTGACCAGGGACGAGCATGTGAAGAATCAGTGGCTAGAGTTCATATTTACAACTATACCGAGCGCAATGAGTGGGCGTATCTTATTCAAATAACTTGTCAAGTTGACGTCATCTAGATAGAGAAAAAGCATCGTTCGTCTATCGATTCATATCAGCGACTCAGAGTCGACTCTTACTTTTGAGAGACAATAACTTTGTATACGGTGAACTTTCATATTTAAAACTTTGCAGGATGTTTTCGTTCACTTAGATCTATGTTACACACTACATGAAAGGTAATTTTCAAAATTCCATAATAGCCGCCCTTTAAGGTTATCATCACTGGTTGTTATTCATGTGTACTTGGCCGATTTAAATCGACTAACAACCTTGTCAGTTTATACCAAAACCTTTTATAAAACAAGTTTAAATGATGCTCAATTTTTTTTTTGTTCTGTTGAACTCGATTAGGATTTATCCAGCCAAATGTCTTTGTGTTTTCTTCCATACAGTGAATGTAGACAGTGACCAGTGCAAGTATGGGAGTAAAGATTTTTAGTCAATAATTATTTAAATTTGAAGTCTGTTCTTCACACAACTTTTTAATTTAGAATGTAACTCACAAGGTATAGTCACATTTGCTGTTGTTCTGTGAATTTTCGCAGGAAAAATCCAGTTATTTCATTAGTAATCCATGAAAATCAAAAATTGTGTGTGTGTGAATGTTTTCACAATGGATTCTAATTTTGCTTTAATGGGCTACTTTTATGGTATCCTGCTGTATTATTGCCTTTCATGGAGTTTGACAGAACCTGGTCTCTTCGCTTTCATTGAATGGAAAAGAGCAGCCTGGACATTTAGCTAAATAACTTATTTTTTTCAGTAAAAAAAAAAATAAAATAAAAAATAATTTGAGTGAAATCAGAATAAGTTGATCACACAATTTTCGGATAAACAGTCTTTATGTTGGTAGATTTCATTTGCTTGATATGATAATGCACCATAAGAGTGACAATATTAGATATTTAGCAAGGTATTTCCTGGGTCAAAAATGGTCTTTGGTGGTGGCGGATGAACACAGTCATGAACATGGTAACCCTACCCATGTGAACTACGAGAGTTTGTAATATTAACTTATCCTATTTATTCATGAAACAAAAATAATCACTGTCAGGACAGATCACAAAACAAAGTGCTTAGCTAACTATTTTATATTTAAAAATCTGTACATTGTGTAAAAAAGTGTAAAAACTCACTGAGTGACTGATATAAAAAGTTAGTAATAAAATTAACAACAAAGTTATGCATTACATAGAAAAGGTGGCAGGTCTATTATTTTGCATTTACACTCCCAAGACAATGCACAGATCATTTAACATACAGTGCCAGATTTATTCACCCATCCATTGCTATAATTATCACTGTCAATCAGATTCAATCACGCATTTAAAGAGATTGCAAATCCAGAAACTTTGCAATGTGTAGTTGGCAGCATGAAAAATATATATTATATACAGAAAGCGAGCAAAGATCGTTGCCCTTATAATCAGCTGTCAATTACAAAGCGAGGTACACAAAGCTGCACTTTTGCGAAAATTCCCATTATAATAAATTAAGCTGTCTACGCTGTATGTACCGGCCATAAATATTTTTTAATGGCCATGAAAATGCAAAAATTTTAGGTACTGGTGAAAGTTAACAATTCTCTATTTCAATTTCGATACCACAGCTAAAACTACTAACCTGACTAATATGAATTTAAAACCTTATTAAAAGTAAACAGTAGTTTTCAGGTCGGAGTCATTGAATAAAGTAAAGAATAAGTGTTTTTTCTTTGTCCTTGGTTTGATTAACATTACAAATACAGACAGCAACAGAATTATTAGGCTGATGTCACTTTAAGACCTACACACGTGTCTTTCTCTACTGTTTGCATTCACTTAAGGCACAACTGACGGTTTATTAGGATACTTGCTTTTTTGACAAAATTTTGTGTGAATTTGTCCGTTCAAGCACAATGAGACGTGAATGAGAGTTCAATTCAGTATTTGTGCGCTGTCTGGCTTACTAGGCGTGCGCTTCGGATGTGTAGCACACAAAACTTTCCACACAGCACGTAAATAACGAATTGAGTTTCCTTTCGCGTCTTCTTGCGCTTGAATATTTTAATTGGGAAGGTTTAAACTTTCGTGGCGATGCAGCACTGCGCCATCAACTTTCCCGAGCGTCATTCATCTTTGCTCACATTCATGTTCTCACAACATTGTTGTCAGAATTCATAAAAATGTTATTGACCATTTCATATACTCGGCAATGCCAATCATTACTCGCATTTGGTGTTGATTTTAGGGCTTGGTTATAATGAAAGGATTCGTGAGTGTGCAGAACTCTTGCTGAACAAAAACTCTGTAGTTTTGAGAACTGTTGAGTGGATTCTGACTAACTTAAACACATCTGATTGGCCATTGACCTCACATGTTCCACAGATATGTCTGTGATTGGCTACAATACTGCAAAAATTGTGGACTTGAAGTATTTTCAATGCAGGAAAACCCCTTTTTAGACATTTATTTTTTACTTTTGTAAAAGTCACTGTACTGTTTTTTGTATGCTGTTGAACAGTGAACTTCTCTAACCTGTTCTTACTGTCTCTTAATGGACGTCTTTAGTGCAGTTCACATGGCCTGAGGTTTAAACCACAGTGTGTCAAGTACATGTTTGCACTGGTCGACTTAAAAATGCAAAAAATGTCTTTCAGTCCTGACACAAGTCATAAAGGTTTCCATGGGCAACGGCAGTGGCAGAGCTCTGTTGCAACAAAAATAGGCCGTAGAGACTTAAGATAATACTATTGAATGTGTTTGAAAAGTGTTTAAGAAATTCAGCCACTCAAGTCTCTATGTAGGACCAGTAATGGGGATGTCATAATTTGCACAAATTCCCATGATCGATCATCGTTTAAATGAACAATTGATTAATCGTTAGCCAACAGCAGGACAGGGTGTGCAAATGCTGCTCCAAATGCTACGTTCCTCACCAAATGAATGAGAGGGTTTTTAATCTAAATAAAAGGCTAGTAGGATTGTAAAATGTTTTGATGTGATTGATCATTTGATTAAATTACTTATTTAATAATCAAATATAACGACTAATACAACGTGTCACCAACGCCGCCTCAGATGCGTGCTATATGAGATTAATCAGATATATATACAAAATAAACATATTACAAATTATATCTGCACAAAATGACGCGAATGCGCAAGTGAACTTGAACTAAGTTACTATTCAGAACGACTGATGTTGTGGACGCGCTCTTCCTGGAGCAACGCGATGAAACACGGCAACTAAACCCAAATAATTCACAATGTTTTATTACAATATTGTTCTCTTTGTAATGTCATGTAATATGACAGTCCCAATCATAGTCATTATTAGTCGTGCATTGCCTCCTGTATGAGATGAATCAGATATAGATACACAAAATGAACACAATATTACAACTTCTATTTGCACAAAACAAAAGGCTGTGAATGCACACGCTAACTTAAAGCCGCGCGCTCGCTTTACATGTTTCGCAGTTTTATCGACAATTAATCGATCGTCCCTAACCAGTTTTGTGGAAAAATGTATTGATTTTTTTTCTTTTCTTTTCTTTTTTTTCATTTAGGCAAATTGATTTAATTGTTACATTTAAAAGTTGACTAGTTCATAGCCATGTTACCTTCGTGCAAACTTAATGGTCACTTTCCTTAGGACGGAAATAACAAAAATTATTTATTTAGTGCAAACATTTATGTTAGATGCAATTGTAGATTGATTTTGCAACACTACTCATAATGTTACAAAAGATTTCCGTTAAAAAAAAAATGCTGTTCTTTTGAACTTTCAGTTCATAAATTAATTCTACGAAAAGTGTCATGGATTCCACAAAAAATATTTATCAGCACAACAAGCATCAAATCAGCATATCAGAATGATTTCTGAAGGATCATGTGACACTGAAGGGTAATGATGCTGAAAATTCAGCTTTGCATCACAGGAAAAAATTACATTTTTATTAAAATGTTAAAACGGTTCTTTTAGGATGTAATAATATTCACAATATTATTGTTTTTACTCTATTTTTTGAAAGTGCAGCCCTGGTGACCATCAGAAAATTATTTAAAAAAACATTTAAAAAAAACATACCCACCCCAAACGTTTGAACAGCAATGTAATGTACACTTCTCAAACAGCCTTAAGGAAAGGCCCTTTTGTGCATTGATTCAGTTGCGCCCTTCGTGTGGTGTTCCCTCGATGCCCTTTTAAGAGAATTTGCTCAAAATGTGCTGTACCAAATATTTGAGAAGGGTTAAACCTGACTCCGATAAGCACAGTCCAAACATTTCATGTTTCTCTGTCCAGCAAGTGTGAATTTACTGATATTTTCAGTCAGTCATTTGCAACAGTAGATTGAGTCATTAGTCATGTGTGTGTGTGTTTTCAGGTCCCTGAAGAAATGCAGGATAAGGAGTTTGCTACTATCCTGCAGGATGAGCCTCAACAGCCACTGGCACTGTTGGCTCTCACTGAAGAGGAGCAGGTGAGAAGTGCACACTTACACGTCTGGCGTCTTGAGCTTCGGGCTGATTAGACATGCATCTCACACACTATCCTGTGAAAGTAATACAAGGTGGAGCGGACACATGTTTCAGAAGTTGTAAACACACACACACATATATAATTTTTTATACATTTTTTTTACTAGTGGGTGCAGGACACTATAGCTAATTTATTTAAGTGAGAATAGCAAGGTGTCTGAAAAAATATGACACATTTTTCAGAAGTTGTAAACACACACACATATATATATTTGCAAGGTGTCTGAGTAATTTTGGTTTGACAGTGTATGTATATTGTATATATAAAAACTCCTTTGGCACTACAGTGATTTTTATCTACACCGATCTTGTTGTTTTTGGTGAGGTCCTGGTTTCATTCCTTGTGTATTTTTTCTTTGCAGAGGAATTTCTCCATGTCTGTCAACAGTGTGGCTGTGCTGAGGCTTATGGGTAAAGGGGGCGGAGCCGCCCCAGCTGGGGTGACTCGAGGTAGAGGCACTGTGCGAGGTGGTCGAGGCAAGCTGATCTATTTATGTGTACGTGTGTGTAAATCATTCATGTATTTGCGGAGATGCTGAAGTTTATGTCGTGTGTTTAGGTCGAGGAAGAGGAGAGGGCGGATTCTACCAAAGAAGCGGTGAGGAAGTAGAGGGCGGTTTTGGCCGTACCGTTCGAGAGATCCATCGCAGCCAGAGCTGGGATGACAGGTATTCTCATTGTTGTTGTTTTGTTTTTAAAAAATTATTTGATTTTTTTTTTTTTTTTACTTTTTATATATATATAAATAAAAAATAATTTATTAATTTTTATTTATTAAAAAAATCTAATAATTTTTTTATATATATTGATATTGTTTTTATTATAATTTTTACATTTCATTTTCCTACCATTTTTGTTTTGTTGTTTTATATATATATTTTTTTTTACATTAAAAAATGATAGGGAAAGTAAATCATTTATAATAGTCATTTTAAAACCAATTTTCTACATTTTTATATTAAATTTTCTTTTTTTTTACATTATTATAAATTATTTAATTTCCCTACCATTTTTGTGTTGTGTTTTGTTGTTTTTAAATTATTGTTTTGTTTGTTTGTTTTTTTTATTATTTTTTGTTTTGTTTATTTTATTTCATATATTTTTTTACATTTATTATAAATGGTTTACATTCCCTATCATTTAAGTCATTTTAAAACCAATTTTTTTATTTTTTTTTATTATATATTTTTTTTAGTATTCCCGTTATTGTGATCTCAGTTTATTTATTTAGCTCTCATCTCGATAAATATGAAAATCCTTTTAATTTTCTCCGCACACAATCTAGATTAAGAGGCCTACTGAAGAAATCAAAGCCATCTTGATAAGCGCTCTCTCTCTTTTCTTTCCGCAGAAGTGAGCGGCGTTTTGAGAAACCTCTGCGGAGGGAGAGTGTGCGTTTGGGTTTCGAGGAAGCGGCTCCAGTTGGCAGAAAGGAGTTCATGCGCTCTGATAGCGACAACTGGCGCACGCTGAGAGAGGAGCAGGAGGAGGAGGAAGCGGCGGAGGCTGGCGGCAGCTGGAGAATCACTGGGTTACGAAGAGAAGGTATCGCATTACACAACACACATTTACACTTGGCATTCAAAGGAAATGGTTCACCATAAAGATTATTTTTTACTAACTAGTTAAAACTTGAGGTGTGTCTCAATCAGCTTCCTAGGTCGTGAATCAGTATATCGTGCACACGAATTCGGGCACTGGTAAGGACCTTTGCTCACTACACATTGGGACACTGATAGTAACATGACAACGCATTTATGAACAACAGCAGAACTGATATTTTTATGACATTTGTATTTCTAATGTTATTTAAAGTACATTATGATAAATACTTTGATTCTTACATATACCTGCAACTTTTTAGCTGTAAATTAATTATAAATGCATCTAGATTAAGTACCTGTCTAGTGATGTATGTTTATGCTGAAATATAATTATAATTAAATATAAATACAATTATAATTAATAATAATAAATATAATTAAACGTTTTTTTTAAACGTCTCTAACATCTGTTTGGTGCTTTAGAACTTCTGTTAACCCTCTGGGGTCGGCAATCACGCCGGCGTGATCTGCTCACTTTTTTTCTTATCAGTGCAAATCAAACTCAAAATACTTTGTTGATTTTGATCTTACATATAAGTGTTACACATCATTCAATACTGTTAAATGTCTTCTTTTTTTTTGTGTACACTCTTATTAACATCAAAACCTTGTGTTTTTGTAAAATAAATAAAATAAACAGGGTGCGCTTTCAGCTCACACTGTCTCCGCAAAAATCTTTCTGAAACGCGTCCGAAAAATGAACTGTAACTCAATAAATACTTGTCACAGAGACACGAAAGATTTCTCTTTATGAAGCTGAAATTCTCTTCTTTTAAATGAAGTAACTTATATAAAAAAGCAACTATTCTCAGTTGATGTAATCTGTATGAAAATAGAGAGATGTCGGTCTTTTTCCTTTCACCTAATTATAGCGTATGACGTGTTAATGTGACCATGCCCACTGAGAGCGCGCGCTATTCAAACGTTAATGTTGAGGCAAGCCATGAAAACGCCCACATCAGAACGCGCCACATCAGATCTCGTCTTGCTGCGCAGTGAGGAATAATTCCTGGAAAAGTTAACTCAGTTACCCGTTTCATTCGAGGAGCACGGATTCAGCTGATGTAGTAAGTCATTTATTCTTAAGTGCTTTGTTCTAATCGTGTTATTGAATAGTGTCTGTAAACTGCACAAAGACTGTTTAAATTTTCAATGCGTGTCTGTGTGCGAATGAATGGACGAATTCACAGACGCGCGCGCGCTGTGCGTTCATTCACTCTCGCTCCTACATTAGTAAGACTACTGAGATTTGTTCTAATCGCAATATAGAATAGTATCTGTAAAACCAAAAAGACTGTTTAAATATGAATCGGGTGTCTGGGTGTGTGAACAAACGAACGCACAGATGCATAGCCTACTGTTACTTTATATGGAAAAAAATTATTTTCAAGATGTTTCCAAGTCTAACTTTGAACCAATTCTATACAATGACCCATATAACCTATTTGACCAGGATTTGTTTCCAGGTATGACTAAAAATGGGTTTTTGACTTTCATTTATATTTTGATTTTATATATATATATATATATATGAAGAGTTCAGATGCAAAAGCCTCTAGTGCCATTTGAAATGTTCTTCTAGAATGATCATTTTTATCAAGCTTGTACATTTTAAGTTCAGTAATTTCACTGACAATTATTAGGTAATCTTCATTGCCATTTAAGGGAAATTACTGAACTTATATTAATTACTGAAAATATACAAGCTTGATAAAAATTATCATTCTAGAAGAAAATTTCAAATGGCACTTAGAGGCTTTTGCATCTGAACTCTTCATATATATATATATATATATATATATATATATATATATATATATGTATATATATGTTGTCCTTTCAATTTTGTATGTTGTCCTTCCACACCTGAATGAAAGGCTCATTATTATGCGGGTCAGGTGAGAATCACCTAATTATTCATGATGGGGCTTGGACTGTTCAAGGCCATTTGCATATTGCCTTGGCAAACAAAAAAAAGTTTTTCACAATAAAACCCAATTCACAGTTTTATGTGAATGATTAGGCAGGATGTTTTTCAGATCATTTTGAAGAAAAAACACTAGGCAACAACATCCATTTGTCAAAAGTCTTGTGGACACATATTTATTATGTGTTTTGTAGCCTTATTTCAGAAACTTTCATTTTTAGTTTTTTTAATAACCACGCATAAACAATATTCTCTCAAATATACAAACATGTACATACATATTATATCTCACATTATCATAGCCATGTTTGTGCTAAATATAGTGTAATTTCACCTGTGCCATTAATATGTTTATAAGCAACTGAAAAAAACACAAATGTCACAGCATGTCAGAACATCTCAAGGACCCCAAAAACACCTTAGACCCCAGAGGGTTAAGGGAACAACGTGAGCATCAATGCTCCCTGGTTTTCACGGTGCATTGTGGGACTTTTTAATGCACTAAAGGATTTTGAGGCCTTTAGTACGGCCGTCTCCCTGATCAGTGCCCTGACTATTGAGACACACCCTAGGTCTTCGCTGACCACTTGTTAGTGGATCACCTTAGACGCATCATGTGTAAACGGAGCTTGTGTAATGTTGAACACACACTACTTGTTCAAAATAAAGTTTTTTTTTAAAGAAATTAATGCTTTTATTAAGCAAGGATGCATTAAATTAATCAAAAGTGACAATAAAAGGAAAAAGTTATTTTAAATTGTAATAATATTTCACAATTAGGGATGTCACAATATCAGGTTTTTCAAGCGATATCTAAAGAAATCTTGAAAAAATAAATAACGCTATGTCAAATATGGGATGAATCACACCATTGCATACAAAAGGAACTATTACACTTATTTGCCACCTGATACTGATAAAATGCTAACCGTTTTTAGTTTAGGACAGCGTTGACAAAAAGTATGACAATTTATGAGAACAGCATATTTAAACTCGCTGCAGAATGAGAATAATACTTTTCAAAAAACATAAATAATTGTACAGACCCCAAACTTGTGCTTCTCTTTCCTAGATGGTGGCCCTCGCTCGGCTGGTTGGCGGGAACACACTGGTCCGGGGGAACCACTTCGCCGCAGGAAGTTCGACTTCGATTTCCGGGATGGAGGGAATGAGGGAGGCAGAAGGAGAACCGGCAGCGATGGAGCAGAAGATGAGCGAGACGGTCTGCCAGAGTGGTGCACTGATGAGGAAGATGGAGAAATGGGAACCTTTGATTCTTCTGGAGCGTTTATGTGTGTTAAGGTGAGACCTTAAGATCTTGTCTCTAATGACAGTTTAAAGACCTATTTTGACTCCCTTGCGTTCGAGTGATGCTGTGTATGTATTTAAAATTCATTGGTTTACGTTACGTATGTATGTGTATACACATTGAATGATTTTCTCTACTCTTTTTCTCTTTATTTTATTGTCTTAAAAGCCTTGAAAAAGTCTTGAATTTGATCATCTCAAATTAAGGCCTTATAAGCCTTGAATTTAGTATACAAAGTCTTGGATTTCGTTACAAAGGTCTTATATATATTTTTTTGCCTTTGCTAGGATTAAGTTCATACCGTAACAAAATTAACTGTTACTAATGTAGGCTAATTCAAAATGTATGCAGCGTTGAGTGCACCTCGCGCTCCACGTCATAGCAGAAAAAGCGATCGCGTGCGCACCCGTTACTATGGTTACTAGGCAAGTGAGGTACAGAACAAGATAGTACCTAGCCTAGTTTAATCCACTGTGGCCTTAAATGACAGAATTTAAACCCCAAATAAGAGCTTTTCTGTTAAAAGAACATATTTTCTACCCGGTCTTTTCAATAGTATCTGGCGACCATGCGCGCGCACTCTCTCTACACTGCTGAAGAAGCACGGATGATCTGAAAACAGACAAGCTGGAGTTCAGCGATCTTTATTTAAGATGTTCTACTTAAATTAAAGTGTCATTCAGTCAGTCTGTGTTCTGTCACGAGCCGCTTGCGCTGTTTGTGCGACTAAACCTGCGATCAAAATGCAGGCTGATATATCCACCAGTGTTCATACGAGCAAGAATGCAATGTTTCCCGAATATCCACACGATTTCAAATGTGACATTGATTTTATACAACAGTAAATAAGAAAAGAAAAAAGGGTAAAATTAAGTGATGTACTACATTTAAAACAGCATTGTCAGGCTTGCTCTGTTTTGCAACGAAATATGTGGCTTTGAACGAATCGTGAGATTCAATGAATGAATGACTCAAAGACTCACTCATAAAGATAGTGAGTTACTGCCACCTACTGGCGATTTTAATGTGTTTTAACATTGCAAATTTAATGAAAAAATTAAATGGAAAATTGTATTAAAGGGGGCAAATCTTGTCCCTTAATGGAAAGGGTGTGACTGCAGTCTAAGTGGAAGAGAGGGCACCAGGGGGTACGGCACTCTAAAACATTGGAGAACCACAGAACTTATCATTACAGATCATTATCATTACAAGTGCTACTGCTAAAGAGTGCAATGTCAATAATTTCTCATAAGCTTAATTGAATTAGCCTAGAGAGAATAATTATTATGAAATTTTCTGTGAATATATAATATAATTATACAGAATATTTAAAATATATTATATAGTTATTCAGAATATATAAAATAACTATCAAAAGTAAAGTAACTGCATTTTTTGTCAACTTTTGGTCAAACTGCAAAGACTTTTCGTCAACTACAACTATAAAAAACAGGATGACTCAAATGTGATTAAGACCAATAAGCATTTTCGTCTGAAGACTAAGACTAAATCAAAAATGGCTGCCAAAATTAACACTGGCCTACACACACGTGCGCGCTACAATGCTGTTGCGGATGTATTAAGAATGACTGATAATTTCAGTAAAATGTTTTATTTAATTCAAGTATTCTCCTTGTACATAATTATTTTCTAGGGTTTAAAATGTATACAGATTTGACATTTTCCCCTCATACTTCTGTCGGAATGGGTACGAAGTTGGCATTGAATTTCATATGAAATGGTATTTAAAAGGTCTTAAAAAGCCTTGAATTTAAGTTGGAGGATCCTGGTGGTACCCTGATTGTATTGTAAAGCACTTTGGATAAACTCATGTTGTGTTAAACTTGGGCTCTATAAATAAAACTTGACTTGACTTCTGATCTATGGTTTTCTTCTCTTTACATTTTTCTGCTCTTCTGTTGTCCTAGAAGGGTCCGAAAGACCCCATCCTAGAAGAGGAGTTTGAGTTCCAGGGGTTGGAGGATGAGGAAGAGGACTGTGCTAATCTAGAGAAGAACAACGGCTCTGGTGCTGTAAAAAGCGAGAAAGGTGGGAATAGAAATGGCGGGTTGCAAGCACAGTTCTTGCAAAAATGCAAATCGTTGCTTTGTGTGAGGAACAGACTGAATTTTTTCCTCTGAAGTTGTCTGAGATTAATTCATGATTTTAAATAAGTATATCTATCTTGGTTTCCACAGATGTCGTTGACTTCGCTCAAGTGTCTGAAACTGAAGTGAAAGCGGTTTCTCCTTCCCCTCCTCCTTCTCTCCCTCCCTCTCTTCCTGCTCCTGGCCCTGAGGCTTTGCCCTCTGCTGCCCCCTCTGGCCTGGAGGAGCCTCAGCCTGTCCCCTCCATTCCCAACAAATTACCAAGTGAAGGTAAAAATTCTGCTTTTTTTTTATATTGCCCTTAAATCGATTATACTACAGCAATATGAATGGCGACACTTAATTTGTGTTGTCATTTTTGTAGTGTTATCAGAGGCCATGTTAGATTTGAGCCCCAGTGCCTCCTCCAGTCTGCCTTCATCGCCTCCCTCTTCGTCCTCTGCTGCTACTGACCTCCCACCGCCGGGGGGTGATATTGAGGATGACGAGGGCATGAAGCACCTGCAACAGGTACCGCAGAAAATGAGTTCTGAGAGTAACAGATCAGATCATTTAAAAGGTTAAAACTGGTCATTAAGCATAAAAATACCATAATATGTTTGCAGAGATTTAAAGGGTTAGTTCACCCAAAAATGAAAATTAAGTCATTAATTACTCACCCCCATGCTGTACCAACCCCGTAAGGCCTTCGTTCGTCTTCGGGACACAAATGAAGATATTTATGATTAAATCTGAGAGGTTTATGACTGCTACAGTGGCTCAACTATAAGTTTATCAAGCGACGAGAATACTTTTTGTGCTAAAAAACAAAGAAAAATAACGACTTTATTCGACTATTCCTTTTCTTCCTTGTAGGCCTGAAACGAGACTTCAAGAGATTTCCACGACGCGCACGTGAGAATTGCGATCTCCTTCAACTACTTCAGTTAAGTTCTCGCGCGTGCGTCGTGGAAATCTCTTGAAGTCTCGTTTCAGGCCTACAAGGAAGAAAAGGAATAGTCGAATAAAGTCGTTATTTTTGTTTGTTTTTTAGCACAAAAAGTATTCTCGTCGCTTGATAAACTTATAGTTGAGCCACTGTTGTGACATGGAATATTTAAACATTTTCTTTAATGAGTTTCTGTGCCGTCAAGTGTCATTCCCTTAGGGAGCCTATGTAGGAGTCATAAACCTCTCAGATTTAATCATAAATATCTTCATTTGTGTTCCGAAGACGAACGAAGGTCTTACGGGGTTGGTACAGCATGGGGGTGAGTAATTAATGACTTAATTTTCATTTTTGGGTGAACTAACCCTTTAAGTTCAAATACTTGTTTCTAAGTGAAGCAATGCTAAATCCAGTTATTCTACTTTGAAATGTCTGTTTTTATTTTGGTCTCTGTGATCCCGCCCCCTGACAATTTACCCAATAGTATTTCGACACGCCGGGTTGCCAGTTGGAGGCAAACACAGCAATGAAATCCAGCAAACAAACTGGGTCTGAGATCGCAGATTCTACCCGACCCAAAAAGTCTTAGCAATAAAATCATTGCAAACGTACACATTAGCCGACCAGCTTATAGTGTAAGAGTGTATTCACACCTGCCTTGTTTGGTTCGATTGAATCGAACTCTAGTTCGTTTCCCCCCTTGGTGCGGACCTTTTGGGCAGGTGTGAATACAGCAATCGAACTCGGGTGCGGACCAAACAACCGAACCGAGACCCAGCTGAAGAGGTGGTCTCGGTACGGTTCCAAACGAAACGAACCGTACCAAAAAAAACGAACAAAAAATGTTTTATTTAATTTGGTCTGGACCAAAGCAAGTGAACTATCGGACTTTCCTGGTGTGAATACACCCTAAGACTCGTCGGGTTTCATTGTTAAATGCGCTCGTTCCTGTTGCGTGTCCTCAATCTGGCAACCCGTGTGAGCGTCGTTCGTTTCGAGTGTGAGGAGAATGGTTGAGAAGCCACTCTCTACAATATTTTGAATTTGGACTGCAGTTCCTATTTCAACCACTAGCTGTCAATATTACATACTGCACCTTTAACCATTTCACATAGGAGAGGGTTATTTCACAACATGGTTATTGGCATACAGAGGTCTTAAATGTGCAATAGTTAAACTTTCTGTTTAAATCTTAGTCATAGAGAAAATGGGTATGTAAAGCTAAATTAATATAGAAACCTGGATTAACACTATAAATCGACAAATGCACAAAATGTTCAATGTAAATTACGTTGTTTATAGCTCACTTACATTATAGCGAAAAAGTTTTTGATGGATATTTGTGTGTAGGAGGCAGAGAAGATGGTGGCAGCGCTGCAGGATACATCTCTAGAGGAAGAGTGTTTCACCCAGACTCTTCAGGAGAGCAGAAACACAGCCTCTGCTCTTCCACTCTCCCATGACTCTGCCATGAAATGGTTTTACAAAGACCCGCAAGGAGAGATTCAGGGTACGCACGCACTCTCACAGGAGGTCAACTCATGCATATGGAGCAGTGCTTTGATTATAATACCGTCTGTTCTGTCTCTCAGGTCCGTTCAGTACAGTGGAAATGTGTGAATGGTTTCAGGCGGGGTATTTCGCCATGAACCTGCTTGTTAAACGTGGTTGTGATGAGGGATTTCAGCCGCTGGGGGAAGTCATTAAGATGTGGGGGCGTGTGCCTTTTGCCCCTGGCCCCTCCCCGCCGCCCCTCCTGGTGAGGAATCAAGCCCATCTTCGCCCTCAACCACCCCGGGGGGCAATCGTGAGTCTCTGGGTGGAGGGGTGAATGTCGGGGAGTTATGTTACATGGGGTTATTTGCATTCTGGGTTAAGTTTTTCTGCTTCATTAGTTCTTATTTTAGGTCTCGCAGTTATAAGCTTGTTTGCAAATGTGTGTATTTTTTAATTGTGTTCACATGGATTGTGTGCAGGGTGTTTTATATTGGTCTTGGATTCTTTTTAAAACTTGCATTAAAGTCTTGAAGTCTAACATGATTTCCTTAAACAGACAGATAACCTGTGTGTGTAAATGTTCATGCATGTCTCTTAAGAGTCTCTCTCATGAATAAATGCATGTATCTGATCATTGGTTAATGTGTGTTATTGACCTTTCTGTGTGTTTCAGGGTAATATGGATCAGGAGCGGCTGAAGAAGCAGCAGGAATTAGCAGCTGCCACGGCTCTCTACCAGCAGCAACAGCAGCTGTTTCAGCTCATCAACAGGTGAGTGATTGAGTTTTGTGCCTTTTTACAGTGCCACCGTGTACATTTCATATGTTTAATATTGCTTTTTTTTCCTGTGTAGGTGTGGAGAGCAGGGTATGATGCCTTCGTTAAACAGGTCGATGTCAGTGCCAGATACAGGGTCCATGTGGGACATGCATACCTCAGCCTCACAGCCAGCAGGTACACACACATAACAAGTGCCCCTGTTATGCTATTTTAAAGATTCCTACTTTTGTTTTCGAGGTCTCCTACGCTAGGTTTACATGCATCCGAGGTAAAAAAACACACATTTTCTCATAATATATGTTGCACATCACCTCGTTTCTAAAAGAGTCTTAGAACGGTTTCTTTGAATATTCGGTCTCTAAACCCCTTCTTTCCATGAGTCTACTCTGCTCTGATCCAGTCTGTTGTGATTGATCTGGATCTGAATTTCAGCTCCAGATCTTTCTCAGCACTTGATACACAGTGATACGAACATTAACGATGGCGTCAGTTTTTCCGTTTAAATTCCCGTGCGAGTCTTCGTCCTTTTTTTTAATTATTATTTTTAAGTGCAGCAAAGTGGATTCTCAGCGCTGAAAACCGCGTCTTCTCGACATGAACAACACAAACAAAACTCTTCCAGTCTCAGCAACATCTACAGGGTTTCAGGGTCAAAGTAGATGTTGTTCACTGGCAGCCAATGAAGACCTTAGACTGGCATTATGCAAATATGTCACATTGTTACGTAGGTTTGTAACAGAGAGAGACTGGTATTACTGACGACTCGTTTCAACAGTTCAGAATCAATTCTTTTTTTATTTTAGGAGACAATAACTTTATTTGTCGTGCACTTTAAAATTTTGCAGACCTTTTAAATTCACAAACAGCTGTCTTACACACTGCATGAAAGTAATATCAGGGTGTCCGCGGGTCCTTAAAAAGTCTTAAAGTCTTAAATTAGATTTGAAAAATTTATGGCCTTAAAAAGTCTTAAAGTCTTATTTTTACTTATGAAAGGTCTTAAATTTTCGATGGCAATTTGAGTTAGACATATCTAAATGTTTTTCAAATTAAAACTATCTAATTAGCGTACTTTTTTATTTATTATTCGTTCTTTGTGGATTTGCTCGTTCACGTGACATTTCGCGTCACATTCGCGCCAGCATTACGTCTGTCTCCTGCACGCGAAACAGCAGGAGAGGAGAAGAAAGCTGGTTAATTTCAGTTCAATTGTAAGTTCATTCTTTATGTGCGTAGTGGTGTGCGATGTGTATTGTCTATTATGATATTGTAATCATTGTTTTACTTTAACGTTAACTATGTACGAGGGCGCACTGCGAGCTGAGGTATTTTCCCTAATAGACGTATACAGTTTTTGTTTTTTTTATATCATATGTTGTTATCATACAATATTACATCAGCAAGAGGGCTTTTTTCCCGTCCACAATAGCAGATATGATATTTATTTTATATAACAGTTAAATTAACATTGTTACATTTTATAAACAATATTGTCAATATTGTTTGTTTTCCCTTTATTTCGCTGACGAGAATTTCAAAATAGCAGAGTCTCAATGCAAAAGACAGCGATGATTTCTTGACTGAAATCCGCGTTTTGAACGAATCATTTTAACGATTCAATGAACAACCACTTGCAGTTCCTGAATGAATCAGCCGTTTGAACAAATCGGTTGAATGAATGACTCCCTAAAACAGTGACTTGCCGCCACCTACTGGCGGTTTTAGTTTCACATTTAAAGTACCCTGTAATTAAAATGTTACAATTAGAAATCAGTTCATATTTAAATATTGAATTAAGAATTGAAAGAATTGAATATATCATAGCTTTATTTATGCAATTGTAAATGGAGTATAAATATATTAATGCCAGTTCTGATGCTGCTTCTGTGTCTCCTCTGCACTGCAAAGATGGATTTTGATTTAATGATTTAATTTAACTGGTAACAGTGGTATTGTGTTATTATTCTAATATAATTTAATTTGAATGTTAGAATTTGACATAAAAGGTGATGCATACCTCTAAGTAAAAAAAAAAAAAAGTCCATATATGGGTGAAAATGCCCCTGGAACTCAATTTAAGGTTGCAATGCAAATATTGCCCTTTAATAAAAACTGTTAATTTCTTTCACTGCTGTGAACTGACCACTGCATAGAATATGAAAAATATGAATATATTCGTGATTCAGCTGTCAACAAAAGGCCTAAACCATGGTACCAGTACACAAACACAATCAGTAAAATATCATCTAATTATCATCAACAAAACTTTGAAAATATTGAGACATATTTTTGTCAATATTGTGCACCCCTAATGTAAGGTATTAATTTTGATTTCTTCAGGTCTTAAAAAGCCTTAAATTTGACTTTAAAAAGTGTGCAGATACCCTGAATATGTGGAAAAGCATAATGGGGCACTTTAAGAATCACCCTTTGTTTTTTCGCATCCGGAAAATAAACCACATTCTTTCGCCCTCTCTCTCTTTTCTGTGAGCAGGCGGTGAGGCCAGTCTATGGGACTTAATGAATTCTTCAACTCAGGGTCCAATTCTAGAACAGCTTCAGAAGGTAAGAGTTGACACTGATGGCCTCTGCTGGTGATCTGAGGAAATGCACTGAACTCAAAACTCTGCTGTCTGTTGTGTCTCAGCTACATGACAGAAGAGAAGCTGAACTCAGGGCCAAGCGTGAGGAAGAGGAAAGGAAGCGGAGGGATGAAAAAAGGCGAGAAGAGCAGAAAAGGAGAGAGGAGGAGGAGCTTTATAGGCGCAAGCAGGTGTGATAGTGTCCTATTAAGATAACCTCAAATACATTACCGTTCAAAATCTGAGAAGTTGATTATTTTTTAAGAATATAATACTTTTATTTACCAAGGATGCATTCAAAACTTTTACATTTGATATATGTGTGTGTATATATATACATATACACACATTTCCACTAAATGCTGTTCTTTTGAGCTTTCTATTCATCAATAAATCCTTTAAGAATATATATATATATATTTATATATCACGGTTTTCACACAAAAATATTAAGCCGCACAACAGTTTTCAACATTGGTAATAATCAGAAATGTTTCTTGAGCATCCGATCATCATATTAGAATGATTTCTGAAGGATCATGTGACACTGAAGACTGGAGTAATGATGTTAAATTCAGCTTTATTTTACAGGAATAAATTACAGTTTGAAATATATTCAAATAGGAAATGTATTTTTTGTATTTTTATTGTAATAATATTTCACACTATTACTGCTTTTGCTGTACTTTTAGTAAAGTAAAGATAAGTCCTAGTAAAAATAAGAGACTGTTAAGAGAACAAAAAATTTTGAACAGTAGTGTAAATTTAATTTTGTTTTGGTTTCTATCATTTACATTTAGTCATTTAGCAGACGCTTTTATCCAAAGCGACTTCCAACTGAGGACTAAACCAAGCGAGTCATCGTGAAGGGGCGAAAATAACGCAAGAAGTGCTCAAAATACAAAGTTCAGACATTGCTAGGAGTAGCATAAGCCAGACAAGAGAGGATTACATACTCTCTCTTTTTTTTTTTTTTTTTTACATATCGCTGTTTTTGTGTTTCCCAGCAGCAGGATTTGCTGATGAAGTTGCTCCAGCAGGCTCCGCGTCAGGGTTCCTCGGGCTCCGGGTCGGGCTGGAGCGGAGGACCCATCCCTGGGCTGGGAAAGCAGACCAAACCCCACAACCTCCTGGACATCCAGCCGGAGGCGGAGAGAATGCACAAACAGCAGCATAGAGTCCAGCAACAGCAGAGGGTACGACACACACATACAAACATCACAGGTGTGCAGTCCTGAAAATCTGAATGAATGCATTATGAATGTCTCGCTCTGCAGTGGAGTGATTCCTCTTCGTTGTGGGGAGCATCTGGGTCTTTGGATGGAAAGGTGGGTGGTGGTGGAAGCCCCTCGGGAGGAGGGATGGGCGTCTGGGACGAGGCCCTCAAGAACCAGAGCGCTCTTCGTAACAATATGGGGCTGAAGAACAGCCGCAGCAGTCCCTCACTGAGGTAAACACAAACAAGCCACATAAGTTGAATGGCGTTTTCAATGGCTCATAACAATATTTAGAGCAATTTTCATGGATGCAATTAACAGTTTAATAGTCGCAAATGAGACTTTTTTTTCTATAATGTAACACTTATTTTATTTTTTCAATGTTTACTCAAAATCCAAGCATAATGTCTATAATGTATGTAAATGTTTGAAAGTAGAAAATGTGATTCTTCCATTGCCACGGTTGTCTGTAAATTTAGGAAATAACCACTTCTGTTAAAGGGGAACTTGGCAACTCTAGCCATTTCTTCGCTGATTTTCACTTTTGTTGTCACATGTTTTCTCAACGAGCTCCCCCTACAGCTGTGCTGCGTATATTTCACAGCACTGTCGTAAAAAAACTCACTTGCGGCACCTTCCTCCCACTTTCCACCGCTGCTCATGTGCATTTGTTATCATCGGAGCCGGCCAACTTTATCGTGTGGAGCTATTTCTACCGAGGTGGGAAATACTAACCGGTATTGAGTGGGGCGCGTGTATTTGTCGAATTACCGTAAAGCAGTTTGTGTTTCTCGCTCGTTCTCGCGAGACTTCCTATTTCCAATTTACCGGGACGTTAGTTCCCATGTTGCAAGTTTGGTTTTCTGCCTGGGAGCGCTGGGGGGAGCGGGGTAAGTCACCGTTTTCACCGGAACAGGTTATTTAATCATACAAAGGATTTCTAAACGGTTTTATTAAGTTAAAATAGTTGCCAAGTTCCCCTTTAATCAGCTGAAATGATTCCAAATATCAACCAATTCATCATTTTGAACAATATTAAAGGACATTTTTTAATTGTGTTTTTAGGCCTGGAAAAGATTATGAAACCCAGACATTTTCATTGAATATTAGTGGTTTGCAATCTTGAAATTTGTGGCAGATAAAGATCGGTGCTGTTGTTTAGAGCCTGTGTATATTAAAGTGCCCCTATTTTTCTATTTTAAAGGCTCCTAATTTTGTTTTGGAGGTCTCCTACAATAGATTTACATGCATCACCTCGTTTCTCACAGTGTCCGAAACGGTTCGTTTGAAGATTCAGTCTCTAAACCCCTCCTTTCTGAGAGGTCATAGCAATGTTCGATTTGTGAGCAATAGGGCTGTCACTTTTTATTCGATATTCGAATATGCATTCGAACATGGCGTGAAATATCCGTAATCGAACTATAAATAAACTAACCGTTTTTTAAAGTGCCATGTTTAGCGCATTTTTTACAGTCTATAATAAGACCGTTTGTTTTTTTATTTTATTGTTTGCCATCTCATCCAGTAGCGGGCACTCTAAACGTATTGTAGTGTAAGCTCATGACCAAATCAAGCGAATAATAGCCAATAGCCACCCTGTTTTGAAAATGGAAGATAACGCACAGAACGGCCAGCCTGAGCGGACAATTTCTACCCCAACTCATCTAAAAAGTAGTGTCTGGAAATGGACAATCCGATTGATGAATCCGAACACGGTGTTTACATGAACGATACATAAAGTAATGTGCGCGTTATATGTCACAAGATTCAAATCGGAATTGATTTTTTGACATGCGCACACTGCACGAATATGCCGCTGTTCGCGCATAACTATTCTCCTCTATTGGTTCTTTATTTGTTTTAAACAGCAGACTTGATATTTATCCGTCTCTGGTCATGATTTGGAGACGATGAGCATGATTTGCCGTGCTGCTTGCCTGCTTATATTGATCACGCAGTAAAACCCTGCGCCCAAAACCAGTCGTCCGTGGATGATAATCTGAAACAAGCGCTGGTGGGACGTTGTCCAGCTTCACTTCACAGACGCTGAGTGAAATGAGATTTTTTTAATAATGGAACACTCATTTATGACACTCTATTAAACAGGAAGAACAGCTCGCTCCGTGCGTAATACGTCATTGCACATGCGCAGTCCTTTTAGTTTCGTAGATATTCGAATATATTCGAATACATTGCTTAATATTTGATATACGTTCGAATTTGATTTTTCTCAAAAGTGACAGCCCTAGTGAGCAATATTTTTTGTTGTTTGTTATTAACATTTAAATTGGTCATTTAAAAACGGCTTAGAAAAATCATGGAACTGCATAAATGTAAATTTCCCATATGATCGGAAAGCAAAGCAATCTGGTAATGAAAGCCATGACTTTGGCATTGTTAGTGCTATGCTTGTACAATCCAAAGTGTGTGTTCTGGGTAAAGCGTTAGTATGTGTTTGTACAGCGAGCAGTACATGATGAGGAGCCGTAAACGCACTGAGGAGGAGGATCGGCTGTTGAAACTCCTGCAGGGGATGAAGTCTCAGGACGGCTTCACCACCTGGTGTGAACAGATGCTGCATGCGCTCAACACCTCCGCCAATAACTCCTCCTCCTCCCAGGATGGTGAGACGTCTCTCTTTCAGGATTTGCACACAACAGCCTCTCTCTCATTTGGATTGCTTTATATTTATAATAAAATAATCTGAAATGCAAATCTTCTTTTGACAACATCTGCAGCAGAGGCTGCCGATTATTCTGAAAAATAATTTAGACTCATCCCTAGTGTGTGAAAACATTCAAAAGACATGTTTACAGTAAACACGCATTATTAGCCTAGCAGCCTAGAGAGTTCATAAGCAGGAAAACGAGTGTGCGTTTGTGTTCATAGTGCCCACCATTGTGGCGTACCTGAAGGAGGTGGAGTCTCCGTATGAGGTGTTGAACTTTATCTGCTCCTATCTGGGCGACACTGTCGAAGCCAAAGAGTTCGCCAGACAGTTCCTGGAGCGCCGTGCCAAACAGAAAGCTAACCACCAGAGACAGCAGCAGCAGGTGTGTGTGACAGGAAGATGTAAAGTCTGTCTTTGTGTGTGTGGTGTTTGCCTACTTGAAATTAAATTCTTGGTCTTCTCTTATAGCTCTCCAAAGAGATGGCTGGACTTAGCATGAACAACTTCCCACTGCAGGTATGAGTACGACAATGATTTAGATTTTAATGATGGGCAGAACCAAGTCACGTTTGTAATTTATCAGATTTTTAATTCCTATGTTTGCCTCTCATTCTTGCCCTTGCACTTTTTGTCGAATAGGATACTGTACGAGGAATGAACCCCAGCACTCTGCAGTCTATGTTCCAGGCAGTGCATTCTGGGAAGGGTGGTGCGGTCTATGATCAGGCAGCAAAGCTGAAGAAGAAACCGCCCATGATGCTGCACTCTGACCCAAGCATCTTAGGTACCCGTACTTATTTATTTCTCTCTTTGATTCCCGAACAAATGACTCGTATGAACTGGTTCTATTTAGTGAATCAAAACCACATGTAGCACAACCAGTGTAGTTTAACTGATTCCTGAACAAATGACTCCTATGAACTAGTTATTTTTAGTGAATCCAAACCATATGTAGCACAACCAGTGTAGTTTAACTGATTCCTGAACAAATGACTCCTATGAACTGGTTCTTTTTAGTGAATCAAAACCACATGTAGCACAACCAGTATAGTTAAACTGATTCCTGAACAAATGACTCCTATGAACTGGTTCTTTTTAGTGAATCCAAACCACATGTAGAACAACCAGTGTAGTTCAACTGATTCCTGAAAAAATGACTCCTATGAACTGATTCTTTTAGTGAATCAAAACCACATGTAGCACAACCAGTGTGGTTCAACTGGTTCTTTTTAGTGTATCCAACCCACATGTAGCACAACTAGTGTAGTTCAACTGATTCCAGAACAAATGACTCCTATGAACTGGTTCTTTTTAGTGAATCCAAACCACATGTAGCACAACCAGTGTAGTTCAACTGATTTCTAAAAAAACAACTCCTATGAACTGGTTCTTTTTAGTGAATCAAAACCACATGTAGCACAACCAGTGTAGTTCAACTGATTCCTGAACAAATGACTCTTATGAACTGGTTCTTTTTAGTGAATCAAACGCATACAGCTGATATCTTACTGTGTCATGTTGTTCAATTGGCATTATTTAACAATGGAATTGCATTTCTTTATGAACCTGTTAAGGATATGTATTTTATTTTATTGTTTTTGTATGGGTTAGTTCTTCAGAATCAGTGCTCCTAAATAAAATGGTCGCATTGTTTTCTATTTAAAACTCTTGTAAATCCTACACTAGTGTTCAAAAGTGGTCAGTAGGATTTTTTATTTTTACATTGAGCACGTTTACATGCACACCAGTGTGCTGATGACTCACAAAAGTCAGCTTATTGAAAGAACCTCCTGTTTTACATGCAAATTAGTAACCCAACCATGCAAGTAAAATATGTTACAAGACTTTATTAATAAATCAGGTTATTTCCCGGTAGTGATGTCAAAACACAATCATTTGCGTATCTGACTTTTGGTTGTGATGTGAAATAAAGAGTATTGCCTTTGCAACATGTCATTGTGAAACGTACGACTCCTCTATTATCCTCTCAAGTAGTTTAGGTCCTTGCACACTGAGTCCGAAACTTTCTTCCATCATAAAATTGACAATTCAGAGCAACTGTACAAGCGAACGTGAAAATCCAGAACCGTTCAGGATCAATTGGTTCACGAAAATTGGTTGGATCCTTTTTAATATGTGGCTCAAGTATCATTAGCAAAGCATCAAACTGAGCCACTGACATCCTGAAGTAAACTTTGAATCGCTTGGTGTAATCCTGCAGTTCCTTTGTAAGGAGGTGTAACTCTCCTTATTCCTCTCTACGCAATCTCAGGATTGGATGGACCCCATATTTCCTCTTTCTTTTTCTCCTTTTAAGAAGACCCTGGACAACAAAATCATCGGACTCAGTGTGCAAGGTTTCTGTGCGTGACGAATTTTTAGGATGACTAATACCATATATCCGAATATAAGACAAAAAATTAATTACTTTATAATGATATGGCAATGTGTACTTAAGTGTTCTGTATTCATACCGTTTCGCTGTCTGTGTTTTAAATGCGCATCAAGTGCTCAGCGCTCTCCGTACAGCTTGTAATCTCCGTGCTCGCGCTGCCTCACGTGTACGTAAACAACTCAGCCAGTGAGTTTGTTATGTGTCCTCAGGTGTCCTCTCGCTCTGTATAATGCTAGCAGTCTCTTCAGTGCTCTCGTACTGTGTACTGACAGCGCACACTTCTCAGCCGCCCCAGCAACTAATTAATTTAAAAAAGTAACGAACAACGCGCCATATGGTAACGGTAACGGAGTTAATTTATTTAAAAAGTAATGCGTTACAGTATTAGTTACTGTCGAAAGTAACTGCGTTACAGTAACGTGTTACTAGTAACGCGTTACTGCCCAACACTGCTGCCAACACACATTTCAGTACAATCAACATGTACCATTATATGACCCGTTTAAAAAAAAAAAAAAACGCATATGAAAATTGACTGTTGCGAAAGCCCCTAAAGAGAACCTCTACAGGCTTGGCTATAGGGTTGGGCGATGTCTACCAATTTGGCATCAGACGATGTCCACAGTGAAACATCCCGATGGACGCGGGGTGGTATTTTTGTAATATTCTCATTTTCCACTAGATATTTTCCTCTACATCTCATCAGCAATTTCGATTTCGGCACGCTCTGCAGCAGCTGAGCACTAAGAGCGGATGTACAGGGACGTGACATCACTGCCAGATTCAAACTGCGTGCTTTCGCGCTATGGCTGGCTGGCTTGTCATAGGCTATATCACAACTGTTCAGTGTTTTTAACCGCATAATGTTTATTTTACATATAATTTATAGCAAAACAATACATTTATAGTTTGTAAAATACACAATGGTGTCTATGGAAGCAGCAATAACAACCCATTCAAATATATTTGACGACGGTTTTTATTCATATCAGAGAGACACAGTGTAAATAACAATGAAGTCAACTCTATTTTTGACTGCCAATGCCGTCTAAATATCGTGATGGCTGACAGACGATGATATCGTCCATCGGCCCAACCCTAGTTGGCTACTGTATACTGATCTACTGAAATGTCTTTGTCTCTCTTTAGGGTACTCATTCCATGGTGGCCCTGATCGGTATGGTCTAAACGAGATGGAGATGGTCGAGGATTACTGAATCCACAGCAATAGCTACACGAGGCCTTTAAACCCGCGGGTCCACCTAATCAGACTCCGCAAGTCGAATGTGCACTGCTTTGAGGGGGAGGGGATTGGGGATAAGCCAGGAGTAAGGTATCAGTTCAGGGGTGGGCGGGGGGGGTGGGACTGCGCTGGGAATAGAAGAATGTAATTCAACAGGGAAGGGAACAGGTGTGAATTTATTTTTGTGTGTCTGTATGTGTGTTTGGGGGACGGGGGGTGATAAAGTTCTGGCACTTACAGCATTAAGCACCTTACACTCAGACTAATGCACTTTATTAAGATGTAATTTGAATAGTTTTGTTTTTCTTTCTTTTCCGAGAAGATTGTATATTTATGTGGTATGGCTTCAGAAATATTACCACATACATATACTGTGTGTGTGCGTGTGTGTGTGTGTGTGTGTGTGTTGAATCAGAACTGGAGTTTGTGCTGGGAGGAAACGGTGGCGATTGGGGGACCATTGTGTGTTTCAGTTCAGACATTATCAGAAAAAAAATCCTCTCTTTAAAGACAAACACTGTTGTTTCATTTTTTATATACATATATATAAAGTTTCTATTAAAAAATGTAAAGCTATTATAAAAAAAAAACTTTGATTATAAAACTTGAAGATTTGCACTCACATAAAATGCAAGTTAAAAAGATAAAAAAAAATGTGTTAGATATAATAGAGAAGAATATTTTTGTGATTGTGTGCCTGTGTGTGTGTATGTGTCTATACACGCATGTTTGTTTGAGATGGAATGAGTGTTTGTGCGCGCGCGTTTAAAACATACCAGTCTGCACAATGTGGTTTTTTTTAATCGCTTTATTTAGACGTATGATCAAAAGAGGCCATTTCGTCATTCGGAGTGAATTTTTTTTGTATTTTATGAACCGAATGAATGTGTGAATGTGATCGCTTGTGTGCAGGAGGAACTGTGTGTATTACTCCTCTTGTAAGTTGTGCAGTTTGTGAGCGAATAAATGAGCGAATGAAAGCAAGACAGAGAGAGGGGGACAACGGCACAACACATCCTCTTTCACCAGCTCTTCATTCCCCAACAAAGAAAGACCTCTAGATTCAAACACAAAAGCTTTAGCCCATTTTACGCCAACCAGCACTCTTAGTTTTCGTGGCAGGGAGCGCGAGCGACGTCCTTTCCTGCCTCATTTTTGCCTCTGTGAGGTTTAAGAACACGTCATTAGTTTTGTCATCATCGTTTCGTTTGTGTGTTGTTGTTGTTGAGCTCAATTCAATCTTGAATACTTTTAGGAAATGGTTACTTGTGGTACGTACGTTGTGTGTGTGTGTGTGTGTGTGTGTGTGTGTGTTTTCGGTCCCCACATGTGTGCCTAAGAACTAAAGGGCGAATGATTAGACTTCATTGCTGCCATTGAGACATTATTTTTTTAGAAAAGGGGCGTGGCTTCACAAGGCCCCGCCCCCACATGCCTCCCATGCTTTTTGAACCAAGAGCCTATCTCTGTACAGTTCTGTTGTAGCCTGGGGACGCTTGGATGAAAGAAATGTTTGATATTTGGAGGATGTGACCTAACATTGCCTTTCTGTCCACTCTCTTGTTCACGAGTGACTGAGGTTTTGACTATTTCTGGCAAAAAAAAAAAAAACAAGAAAACAAACAAACAAAAAAAAAGATCGCTACAAACTGTGCAAGTGCACTCAGCAGTGCACACAAAATGTTTGAATATTTTGTTACTTGTTCATTGTTGTTGTCAATGACAATGATGGTGATTTATTTTTTTGTTTTAATGTTATATATGATTATATATGAATCTATGAATATAAACAAAGTATTGGACTACAAGGAAGAGCACTTGGGGCTGCTACTTTTTTGTTCATTTTGAAAATTTTCCTTGGATTTTTAAAAAAAAATTTTTTTTTAGTTGCCACCATGTGAAGTGCATTTGTGTACTTTTTTCTTTCCTTCTTAAAAAAAATAACAAACAAGTTGAATGTATTCCAAATATGTAACGGTGTAGATGGAGTTGCTCAACACAGGATATTAAAGCGTAATCAGCAGGACGTCAAGAGGAGCGAAATCGAAAGTCGTTTTTGTCCGTCGAGAGTTCTCGATGGAAACGCGCTCACGATGGCTAACCGCAAAAACACACTGCCTCTACAATCCTGTTCATACAGACTCTGACTATGAAAATAAGAACTTAAACGATATTCTATTCCATACTGGAGTTTTGGTTGTTTACAAACCGCACAGACATTTGTGGGTGCTTTTTTTTCTTTTTTTTTCTTCATTTTTGTGGTGATTGAATATGCGATTCTGCGGTTGAGAATCGTTTCGTCGGAAGGGGACTTCAATGGCATGACGTCAGACCCTTCCTTTTGCATGTGGATATGAACGCAGCCTATATAACTCGCTGACTGAAACAAACTTGGATTGCTGGAACACAAGTTATTGAAATACATCAAAGATTTCTTCATGTACCTTTAATCTTTACGGACAGGGTGTGTTTTTTTGTTGTTGTTTTTTAGAATCATAAAGGCGACCATATTTTGTTTACTGGACTTCTTATGTTTTGTTTACTAATCTCTCTTTGTAATGAAATGATCATCAATGATCAGAAATGCTTCATGTACCTGGAAAGAAGGCAAAAATCACACAGCACAGATGACCTCTTGGTACTTTGAGATGCATATATTGAATGCTTTAACATTTCCCCCAATCATCTTGTGGATTATTTTTGGATGGACATATCCGTGATGGATGTTGATTTGAGAACAACAACAACAAGAACATATGCGTGACCTCAGATCTGCCAGATAATTCCTTGGACAGTGTGAACGTGCTTATAGTTTTTTGTATTTCTCTTCCCCTCTCTCATCTGAGGGTGGACGGGGTGTCATGGCCATCGTCTTCATAAAGATGACAAATGGACAATATACCTGATACCCTCCCTATGCACTTTTCATTTGCTCAAAACTGTGAGGAGCTTTCACTTGGGCTTGGAGAGCACAGGCAGAGAAGGCACGATGTCCTCTCTCTGTCAGCAGACGGGCGCTTCGGGAGTTTTTGACGCCCCAGCATGAGACTCGTTCTCCTTACGGTGGTTGTTTCTCAGGCTTTTTGAGAACGACACCACACAAGCTTTACCGTAGAAGGATAAGGGAAGTTTCAGACACATTGGGACGGGATTTCCACTGAACAATGTTGATATTTAAGACTATACGAACAGTCTCCAAACTTGGTTACAATGTGGAGATTCAGAACATATTTACTCGACAGTGTTCTCCGTTATGTAAAAAGGATTAAACTGATTGGTCCAGGGTGCTAGCCAATGGTTTTTCTTTTTTGTGGACTGGAATTAAATATTTCACTGATGACTGAAAAAGGCTTTTTTTAAAGACTGGAGGACAGATTTTGTTTTCGTTTTTTTTTTGTGTGTATTGGAGATCAATAACTAATAAGCTCTATCAGCTCTACCGCCTCCTGCTGACTGCATGGCTGAAGTTCACCTTTGGCTTGAAGTGGTTACGGCGCCGCAAGACCATTAGTTTGGTAAGAATACCATTTATTTGTTTGTTTGGTTATGTTTATTCATTGATTTATAAAAAAAATTCCTTCCCCTATTCCTTACAAAAGAAATTACTGCTACTGTACTTTGGGTTAAAGGTGTGTTCAACTAGTGATGAATTTACAATGCCCAGATTTTTAAAAATGTTTTAAAAGAAGTCTCTTCTGCTCACCAAGGCTTCATTTATTTGATCCAAAATACTGGAAAAACAATAATATTGTGAAATATTTTTACAATTTAAAATAACTGTTTTCTATTTGAATACATTTTAAAATGTAATGTATTCCTGTGATTCAAAGCTGAATCTTCAGCATCATTACTCCAGTATTCAGTGTCACATAATCCTTCAGAAATCATTCTAATGTGATGATTTGATGCTCAAGAAAAATGTATATTTATTATCAATGTTGAAAGCAGTTGTGTACAATTTCTTTTCAGGATTCTTTGATGAATAGAAAGTTCAAAAGAACATCATTTATCTGAAATAGAAAGCTTTTGCAACATAATAAATGTCTATACTGTCACTTTTGATGAATGTAATGCATCCTTGTTGTTGTTGAATAAAATTATTAATTTCATTAATTTCTTTCCACAAAAAAAAACTCTTACTGACCCCAAACTTTTGAACGATAGTGATAATGTTGCAAAAACTTTCTATTTCAGATTAATGCTATTCCTTTGAACTTTCTATTCATCAAATAATCCTGAAAAAAAACGGTACACAACTGTTTTCAACAATGATAATAAAAATAATAATAAATGTATCTTGAGCATCAAATCATCATATTAGAATGATTTCTGAAGGATCATGTGACACTGAAGACTGGAGAAATGATGCTGAAAATTCAGCTTCATCACAGAAATAAATTGCTCTTTAATATATATTGAAAATAGAAATCAGTTATTTTAAATTGTAAAAATATTTCACAATATTACTGTTTTTGCAGTATTTTGGATCAAATGAATGACGCCTTGGTGAGCAGAAGAAACTTCTTTTAAAACATTTTTAAAAATCTTACCTAAAAATCTTATCTAAATTATTCTAATAATTTTGGCCACCACTGTATATACAGTCATGGGCAAACACACACCTCGCAGACTCTGCAAAATGTTAATTATTTTAACAAAATAAGAGGGATTATTCAAAATGCATGTCATTTGTTTTATTTAGTACGGTCCGAAGTAAGATATTTTACATAAAAGATGTTTACATAAAGTCCACAAGACAAAAAAAGACTGAATTTATTTAAAAAAAAAGCACCCCATTCAAGTTTACACACTCTTGAATCTTAAAGGGATACTCCACTTTTTTTGGAAATAGGCTTATTTTACAACTCCCCCAGAGTTAAACTGTTGAGTTTTACCGTTTTTGAATCCATTCAGCCGATCTCCGGTTCTGGCGGTACCACTTTTAGCTTAGCATACATCATTGAAGTGGACAAGACCATTAGCATTTCTCAACAAAAAAAAAGACCAAAGTGTTTCGATATTTTTCCTATTTAAAACTAGACTCTTTTGTAGTTACATCGTGCACTAAGACCGACGGAAAATGTAAAGTTGCGACTTTCTTGGCTATTATGGCTAGGAACTATACTCTCATTCCTGCGTAATAATCAAGAAACTTTACTGCCGTACCATGAGTGCAGCAGGCGCAGGCACCTAGTCCCGGTCACGTTGGAAGTTACCGAGCTGGGGACTATTTTCAGGCGCTGCGTCATATCATTACGCCTGCTGCACTCATGGTACGGCAGTAAAGTTTCTTGATTATTTTGGTCGAAACACTTTGGTCTTTTTGTTGAGAAATGCTAATGGTCTTGTCCACTTCAATGATGTATGCTAAGCTAAGCTAAAACTGGTACCGCCAGAACCGGAGATCGGCTGAATGGATTCAAAAACGGTAAAACTCAACAGTTTAACTCTGGGGGAGTTGTAAAATGAGCCTATTTCCAAAAAAAGTGGAGTATCCCTTTAATGCTGTGTGTTGTTACCTGGATGATCCACAAATTGTTTTTTTTGGTTTTGTGATGGTTGTTGTCGAGTCCCTTGTTTGTCCTGAGTCGTTAAACTGCCCAATGTTCTTCACAAAAATCCTCCGGGTCCTGCAAATTCTTCAGTTTTCTGTTTTCCAGCAGTGACTGTATGATTTTGAGATCCGTCTCTTCAAACCGAGGACAATTGAGGGACTGAAACACAACTATTGAAAAAGGTTCAAACATTCACTGATGCTCCTGAAGGAGAAACAATGCATTAAGAGCTGGGGGGTGAAAACTTTTTGAATTTGAAGATCAGTGTAAACTGTACGTATTTTGTCTTCCGGGAAACATGTAAGTATCTTCTGTTGCTTCCGAAGGACAGTAAGAAATGAAAGAATATGATAACATGAAAAATTGACAACATCATCCGTTCAAAAGTTTTCACCCCCTGGCTTTTAATGCATAATTGTTACTTCTAGAGCATCAGTGAATGGTTTGAACACAGAAACCGTGAATTATACAGTCTCGTCTACAAGTCGGTGTATCAGAATGGTAATGCGTTTTATGTATTGCTCTCTACGTCAAACACATTATGGTAATTGATATGATTAGCCTTTGCTAATAATGTGTTGCTAATGTTTCACAAACCATGTTCCCGTTCGCCACCTCAGAGTCAGACAGCTGCCTTTTGAAAATCAGTATCCTTAGAAAAGCTTTCAACATCATAGAAAGTCATTGTAGAAAAGCTCCGCGCCACACGTGTTTGTGATGGTAGTAGGAAACCGTGTTTTTGAGACTCTCCACTGCAGGTTTATGGAGAAAATACTCCGCTATGGTGTTGTTGACTGATGCATTTGCACATTATTTGTCTTAAAGCATATTAAAAACACCACATAGACATATAAACAACATTTAAAAACGTGATTTTCACCACAGCGGATCTTTAAGCCATCTTGAGGGCATTTGCTGATGCCTGGACTCCGGTGGAGTTCGACTGAAATATGAACGCAACACGAACCAAAGACACGTAAACAAACCACAAACAGGACATGATGTCACAAGATGCGACCCTCAAAGGACAGAACGCTCAAACATATCTATTTTTTCTCATTAGTCGTGACAAAGAACGTATTGTGACAAAGTGAAAGCCAATAGAACGTTCCATAGACCTTATTCAGAGCAGCGCCATGACAGGTATGAAAGTGAGGCTGTGAGGGATAGACTTACCGTGTTTCCAATGGCATCCGCTGTAAAAAGCTGAATAAAGCTCCTAGATAACTTACAATTTTCCACCGCTTACATTGTCGGGAGTTTTTTGTCAACTGAAATTTCTTGGAAAGATATTTTTCCAGTGTTTCATGAGCAGAACAATCCGAAAACACATTTATTAAATAACAGTACAGCCCATTGAAGAGATGCATGTCTATCCCTCACAGCCTCGCTTTCATTCTCATTAAAAATCAAAGATGGCGCTGCCGTGAATAAGGCGTATTGCAACACCAGCGCCCAGCAGCAGCCCCACGCGTCCACCATTTTGGGGTGAAAGCGACTCAGCAGTCATATAATATTATACATATATTTAGTCCAGTGCAGAGGTAATTTTTAGGTTGAAATAATTAGGTGATTATTTTAACTCACAACAGTTAACGTTATAGCAGTTAAAAAGACGTTGCTACTTAACCAGGCTTTTCCCCCAAATAACTTGAGACAGGGAAGTTCAAGGATTTAATTAATTATATTACTCTCCACATTAAAGGGTTAGTTCACCCAAAAATGAAAATTAAGTCATTAATTACTCACCCCCATGCTGTACCAACCCCGTAAGACCTTCGTTCGTCTTCGGAACACAAATGAAGATATTTATGATTAAATCTGAGAGGTTTATGACTCCTCCATAGGCTCCCTAAGGGAATGAAACCTGACGGCCAAAAAGAATACTTTTTGTGCGGAAATAAAACAAAAATAACGACTTTATTCGACTATTCCTTTTCTTCCTTGTAGGCCTGAAACGAGACTTCAAGAGATTTCCACGACGCATGCGCGAGAACTGAACTGAAGTAGTTGAAGGACATCGCAATTCTCGCGTGCGCGTCGTGGAAATCTCTTGAAGTCTCGTTTCAGGCCTACAAGGAAGAAAAGGAATAGTCGAATAAAGTCGTTATTTTTCTTTGTTTTTTCGCACAAAAAGTATTCTCGTCGCTTGATAAACTTATAGTTGAGCCACTGTTGTGACATGGAATATTTAAACATTTTCTTTAATGACGTTCTGGGCCGTCCGGTGTCATTCCCTTAGGGAGCCTATGTAGCAGTCATAAACCTCTCAGATTTAATCATAAATATCTTCATTTGTGTTCCGAAGACGAACGAAGGTCTTACGGGGTTGGTACAGCATGGGGGTGAGTAATTAATGACTTCATTTTCATTTTTGGGTGAACTAACCCTTTAAGTGTGACAGGTAAGAATAAAGTGATATCAGTTCATAAAGTCATAATAACGTTAGACCGTTTCCCAGGAGGTACACATAACGTCACATACAAAAATAATTATCAATGAAATAAATTAATTCAGCAAATAAATGTAATTGTACTAAAATGTAAATGTTGGACAATAAATATATCACAGCAATAGAATAGCCTTACAGTAAACTTTTTTTTTTTTGCAGTACTATCTTATATTAATGACCGGTAAAGCAAGACTATGTAAACAAAAAAACACAGCCACTGTCCAAAGTGGCAATTAAAGTTATAGGATAACGGACACAGCAATGCATCATGTTCTATAAGATCATCATCTTTGTAGCATGATCCAGGGGATTAAAACGTACTAAATATATTTCAGACCTAGTGGAGTTGGTAACTAATAATAGTAGTAAATGTGTAAAGTTGCATACAATGGAAATACTCACTAATGCAAGAAGAAACTACCTCAAAAACTGTTATCTGTGCTGTTGTCCAGCAACTCCAGTTGGAATTTTCACCCCAAAATGGCGGCCGCGCTACCGAAGCGCCACCATAGACAGTAAAAGAAATGGACACAGCGACCCCATAGATTTCAACAGAGAAAGTTGAAGCCCATTAAAGCACTCACTTCCTGATAGCCAAGCGCACTGCGCAGGCTCAAACTGAGCTTGGCGACGTAGATGTCACGTGAGCAACCGTTCTGACCTTCTAGTAGCTGTGCCGAGACAAATCTGAATTGAAATCTGAAACAAATCTGTTGTTGAAATATTTTGTCCCGTTGCTTTTATGAACTCTCAATCTATGGGCTTCTCCCTTGACTTTATGCCTCCATGTCCACCGGATTGCCTCATAGACAGTAAACGATTGCCTACGAGCTTCTACTTCTGTCTATACGGTAATTTCTCTATTGTGCGACAGAGAGTCGCGTGTTATGACGCAATCGTTAGCCTATTTTTACAAAAACGGCTTCTACGCGACCATAACGTAAGATACAAAGTAATGGAGCCTTTTATCCATTGTCCCGTTTCTTAAGAAATAAATAATGGACAAATGGAGTCTTTGGACGCCTCAGATGTAAAGTTATTCGCTGTCAAAGTGACGCCAAAATGAATGGGAGTCAATGGGATGCTAACAGTAGGTGATAGCCAGCTACAATGGCGGCCCCCAGAGGAAGCTTCAGTTTCCGGCGGATGGATTACCCCCTTGAGCGCCACCTAGTGGCTGTTACCCAAAAAGCATCAGGGACGTCCCTGACGTCACGCCATTTGGAGCAGCCATCTTGACGGAATAGAAAATGCTAAGCCGCCGGTGATAATACAGCTCGTCGCGAAATATTCCTATCATGCCCGAGCGATGCTGTGCATTTGGATGCGATCAGATACGTGATCATACCAAAGGAATATCTTAATACCGTATCCCAAAAGAAACAAAATGGAGAAAAGTGGTTGGCGGCAATAAACAGGCAAAACGCATCCATGCATTCCTAGATCAGTTAATTCGTTAGGCGTATTATCACATTACATTCTTTCGTTTTCAAATACCAAAAGCTGATCTTGTATTTTATTTGACACTTCTTATAAATCGTTAGAAACACAGGTTGAGACAACAGTCTCAATGACAGTTTATAATACAGTGACGGTCAGTGCCAGGTATAAAAAAGTATATAAGCGATTTCGTTTTTCTTGGATCAAACTAGATTAAACAAATTCATTAAAGATACACTTAATCTTGTTGGTGATTTTGTTTTGTGTTTTTCCCTGTAAACTCAGTTTAAAAATGATTACAGGTAGGGCTACTATAATTTGGTGATAAAAATACATTGACCAACCTTTGAGGTGATGATTAAAAAATATTTTTCTTTTAATGAAACTCCGGTGTATATACTCTTTGGTCGTGATGTTGCCCATCACAGTTCGGTACAGGCATCAGAACCGCGTCTTCGTGTGTGTGTGTGTGTGTGTGACGGAGGGATTCCTGCCGCTGTTTTGACTCCTTTACACACATTATATAAACTCTTCACGAGTCCTCAACTGGTCAAAATACAACCGTATGTAGGCTACGCACACACAACGAGCGCGTTTATCCACAGCACACAGCATTGTTTTGGGTGTTCGGTGAGTCATGAAATATCCGTAATAAAAGCCGACCAATCAGGTTGTGAACGTATCCCTATTCCTTCAGGTTCGGTGTTAAAATGCCAATGTGAACCCTAAGTGGACCAGGACTAAATGTTTTATTTTTATTTTATTGTCGGTCCAAACCAAGCAAACCAGACTACATGTGAACACACCTTTTAAAATACCATGGTCTGGGTGAATACTCGATTCTGATTGGCTGTAGGGTGTCCATTAAAAAGTGATAGAGGACACCTAGTAAAGGATCTCTAAATAAACCGTCAGGCGTAACCAGGGAAACCAAGTTATTGTTTGTAAACTTTAGATTTCGTTTGTAAAACTAATTAAAAATATAAAGTAATGTTTTAAAAATGTGTTATTTGGCAAGTGACCATGGTGTAAGCGGGTTAATGCCCTTCAAGGTGTCTAGGTATTAATGGACTTTGGCGGAGGCAAACGTCGTCCATTAATACCTGACAATGGACACCTCGTCGGGCATTAACCCTTACTTATTAGATCTACGCTTTATTTTCTCAGAAAAATATTTGTCTTCCTTTTTTTTTTTTCTCTGCTTTGATTTAGATCTTTGCTGTTCCAGATCTTCAGATGGAGATAGAGGCTCTCCACTGCTTCGTCTTCATCTCCATCTCCTGTCCTCCGCCTTCAGAGGAAGATCCCAAGGACGGAGATTCCCAACAGCACATGTAATCATGACTGCATGTCAATGACGAAGAACCCAGGAGGAAGAGGAGGACTGATGGACTCATGGCACCATATTCGGACTACTGAGAGGAACATGTTTCCTCGCTAGGAGGAGGGATTGAACTGTGAATGCTGGAACAGCTGAACTATGAGATCTCGAACCTGCACAGAATAGTTCTGCTCGAGTGCAGCCAGAGTGAACTTTACAAACACGACACACACACATGAATAATAACTGAAATACACACACACACACATTCAAAAATGAATTCTTAATTACACACACTTGCTGACATGGCTTAACAGTCCCACTACACTTTAATCTGGCTGCCATGTAAATACTGTATATAACCTTAACCCTTTTCCCATTCTCTGTTGGGTTTTCAGATTTGTTTGAATTTTTTTTTTCTTCCTCTCTTTTATGACATGCCTTAACAGTTCAGTTCTGCCTATTAAGGCACACTTAAGATGCGTAAAACAAAAAAGTGAGACTAGCTCTGTGACATAATAGCGTGTGATTTTATTTAAGGAACCCATGAAACATTGTTTATGAACCTGTGAAATGATTTATATAACATTACAAATGATCCCCGCTAAAGATGTGTAATTGATGACTTTTTGGTGTAACTGGGCAAGTTTTTCTGACGTCGAAACAGTTTTTGTTTTGCATTTTCAATATGAAGAGGCAAAAACTGTTCCCAGGTCAGAATTGTCGACGGATGAACATAAAAATGCCTTTTCATCTTTGATCTCGGAAGAGAAGTCGGTGTTCAGAAATACTAACACAAAGATTTGTGATTTGTACGGTATTGCCCTCTTAAGATGATTAATTGTGTAACTTTGCAGGTCGGAATAAACTAGAGATGCCTAATGTCTTTACTGGCATGCAAAAATAGGTTTTAAAATGTTAATGATGATTAAAAAAAAATACATGTTTGTCATATCTATTGATGCAGTGTGTGAAGAGCAACAGTACTGTATTGGCGCTGTCACAGAGCCGTGTGTATATTAGTGATCAACCGAATAACAGCGGCGATGGCGGAGTCGACATCAGCAATGCATCACGAGATCTGAAAAGTCTCTAGCTTGCTGTCACATACGTCTGATTGGATGTCTTGACATTTCCAGAGATGCAACCATTTAAAAAAAGGTCATAAGAAACCATTTTGACAATGTTTGAATATTCATCATGTGAATAGTTTTGGGGGTTTCTGGTTTGTTTGAAGAAAATTAATAAATACTTCAGAATGAAGCACTTGTGTGGACTTTGGTTTTCTCACTATTTAGCATTTGACACACAAAAAAAAGGGTGTCGGGTGTCATTTCTCTCCATTATTGTCCCAATTCAGAGGCTGCATCCTTAAGGCTGATTGCATCACAGCCGTGCGACGAAGGCTGTCTCAATTCGAAGGCTCCTTCAGATGTATCCTCCATTCCACGAGAAATTAAGTACTCAACAGATTGACTGCGTCTGAAATCACATACTCCCTTTAGTAGGTACTCATTTTGAATAAGTAATAACTTCACGACAGCTAAAAAATACGTTCTATATAGGCTACTATAAATGTGTGTTGGATAAATGTTATCTTTTCACCTACCCTATAGTAGGGAAGTATGTGATTTCGGATGCACCCTTAGAAATATTTACATGTAGCCGTAACTTACCTGATGTTTATCCGGATGAATAGATATTGAATCAAGACAGGAATCAAATTGCAAGCTTATGAATTGACATAGTGAAATCTTTGTTAAGCACTTATGAAAAGGGTAGCCGATCATTGTACCATGTAAACAATCTAACATGTTGTCCTTGAAATTGTTTAGTAACCCCCCACACCCCATCCATTATTCTCACTCCAAGCTAAACTCAAAAGCCCTACTTTATGTAATGCTGGGTACACACCAAAGGATTTTTTACATCTTATAAGATTTTTAAAATGTGATAGACCACACACATGAGGAGAAAAAATCCTAGATTTAACCGTTTTGCTCCTATAGTGTGTGGTGTGCCATGATGTGACTAGTACAGCACACCACACACGAAAAGATTTTCAACCAGAGTCTATAGACTGTGAATACAGGAAATCTCGCAAAATCTAACGAGACTTCATAATAAGCATGGCGACAAAATGCAAGAATAAATTGCTTTGATAGTGTTGGGAATGATTTTCACAGAAAATTCACGGGGGAAAAAAGAAAAGGGTTTGGGTGAAGTCGTGGAGATGGCGTGAATTTAGTGAACTTCTCTGATAAATGTTGTGGTAATGCACACACGCTGGCCCTGTCTCTATCTCCTTTTGAAAATTTACCATGGTTTTACTACAAATAAAAAATAAAACATCGATATTGTAGTTAAACCATGATAACCACAAATTAACCATAGTTTCGCTAATCTAACTATAGTATTTATTTGGTTATACAAATGTTCAATACGCCTATAATAAAACCATGGTTAATTTTCCATCTCTCTCTCTCTCTCTCTCTCTCTCACACACACACACACACACACACACATACACCTATCCTTATATGGAATGGTTTTTATACTGAGCTAATTACATTTTCTGAGCCACAAATCAACAAGCTGATCCTCCATCTCTGCTGACCACATCAATTTCACTTTGTACTGCGCTATGACTGCGTTTGTTATGCTTCCGTCTTCCATCATCTCGCTTTCTGATTGGATATTGTTTCGTTTCACGTGATAATCTCCAGAGTGTGAGCGCGTTTGTCCTCGGGGTTCCCCCCCACACATCAGGATTTCTGATCGTAAATATTCAACATGTTGAATATTTACGATTCGCGACCGGAGCGGCTCCGATGTTCTTCCGAGCAGGTTCGGACACCCTTAACACACCTCACATCAAGGGAGAATCTGATAAGATAATCTGTAGAACCATCAAGATAATCGGGACATACCTAGGATTGTCGGAAGGGGGAAAATCGGCCCGAAATCAGCCCGATTATCTTTAGGTGTGTACCCAGCATAACACAGATTTGATAAATCTACTGACTGAAGTCTACTCATTAGAGTGAACAATATTTAAACATTTTTCAGGAGAACTTTTTGTCAATTTCCAAAATTAACTGAAATACTGATAAGAAATAGATATTAAAATAGAAATGTGCCATAAATTGTAATAGCTACACACAAACAACGTAAGACAAGCCGTTTGTGTTTTTTTGCAAAGTATTAAATGCAGGAATTTTAAAGTAAGTAGTAAAATTATGCTTTAATGTATACGTTAAAATGATTTATATTGAAAACCTTTTATATACCGGTATATAGAAAACCTGCTACTGTGAAGTAACGGAGTATGACGCAAATCTCGCGAGAGTCAGGTGACCTGGCAGCGCATACACAAAGTGCAAGCATGGCGGCGCCCTGTGATTACAAACACGACGCGTGAGTTCCTGTTTACTAGGTTCAACACTGTGTGTTTATAGTAGAGATGCTCTGAAACTGTCATCTGAACTCAGTAATACAAGTACACTAAGGGAGATTGTCGGATTTTTAAGATCCAGAGCACAAGATACGTCTGACACGAATTAAAGAAACAACAGGTAGAGTGACTCTCTTTGGCTGCACGAGTCAAAATGCTGTTATACACTGAAAGATGTTCGTAATTTTAAGAATGTAACCGTAAAAACCATTTAACTTATAGCTGCACCATATACATATATAAGTATGTATATTAGAAATATCAGAACAGTACATGTAATTGAGCAGTTATGTTTTTTGGAGGCAAAATTGCCTATATATCTATATTGAAATTACGATAATGTATATTGAGAGAGAGAGAGAGAGAGAGAGAGAGAGAGAGAGAGAGAGAGTCTGTATATCTTTACAATAACATTACATTTGCTGTTTATTATATATGGTTCATCAGTACAGAGTTCTTTTTAAATATAAAAATGATAAACCGTAGAGATTACCAGAAGTCCTTGTGTGACATCACTTTTCATTATAGTTTATGCATATAAATAAATGAGTAAAAGTGAAGGAATCCTAGGCTGGTCTTTTCTGGCTAGTTTCTCTGGAAACTTTCATATGCATGTAGCAGAAACTGTTGTTTTATTGATTATTTATGGGTTTCATAAATGCGATTCATAGAATAAAATGTCTTGTGTCAAGCAGGGACTTCTATGAATAAAATACGGTTTACTACAATATTATACTATGTATTTTTCACGTGTATTATAGTCAGATATCTGAATGTACAAGCTCATATATAAGTTTAATCTGTATGTGAACTCCATGACTGAAAGGATATGAATCGTGCATGTTCCCCAGGCCCCTGAAGACAGCATGTCAGGTGCAGGTCAAAGCAGTGATGGTGGTGCAGGACAGGACACAGAGGCGGATGGAGAACCTCCTCACGAGGCTTTTCTTCAGCGAGGGGTGGAAGAAGAAGAAGAAGAAGAGGAAGCACCACCAGCAGCGAAGCAGCCTCGACTGGAGCAGGACGATCCGGGTCTTGATTTACTCCTGCCACAGGAGCCGGTGATGCCCTCAGAGGAGACACGTGGGAGCCCAGGTGCTTCTGGGACTCTAGAGGAAGGTAAGGCCATTTTTACAAGCACTTCATAGCTTCTGATTTACAGCATCCTGTTTGGCACAATGCCCTTCTGATGTCTTAATATGTGCCAATATAAACTCCATATGTGGTTCTCTTACTGCCATCTTTAGGTAATTACACAGATATTGTCCTTTAGTCTTTCATATGCATCCAATTTTATAGTTAAGCAGCGCTCCGTAAGTGAACTGTTTGGTTCACTTTAATAAATTTGGATGTGATGTTATTTTTCTTAGATCTGAAATGAAATGTGGTTTACTTTTGTCATGGTTCATCACATGTGAATGCCATTGAACGTTGATCACTTGTCCAGTACAACTGCCTTTAATCACAGAGAGCCAAGCAACGTCATTAGTCAGTTTTAATTTGAATTGCACTTTTTACAGTTAATCAAAGTCAAAGTTTGACTATTAATATTGATTCAAAGTAGTGAACAAGCCGTGGACAACTGTGGCGTAAGTGTTTAGAAGATCATTTTATTCAGTTGTTACTTTTAACAAGAGTTATGAGTGAAAGTAGAGCTTAAAAATCTTATATAGTCTTTTCTTGTATTTCTAATCTTTCTTTCCATAAAAATAGCCACAGAAGCTTAAACACTGATTAAGTAGTTAATATTTGGCTTATGTCATGTTTATTCAATTAAATGACCAATGTTTTAATGGTATACATTAATATAATAATAATAAAAAAAAAAAAGTTTTAGATAACAGATACACATGACACATCTGATAATATTGTTGTAACTGATCAACCAAGAATATAGATGATAATTGCCTTAAATTATTGCTAACAACATTTCCTAAATGCTGTAATTATAGGTACTGCAATATAGGTAAACTAAGCTATACTGTTTCTAAAAATGTGCACAAAAACTCTTTTTTTTTATTTGATTAGAAGACATACAGATCAACTAAAATGCCCCGATTACAGCAACTCTCATTTTTATCACAGAATTTTTGCGCCAATTTCCCAGGAAGTGACGGTTTTGTTCTCTTGAACACGAGGGGACGGAAACTTTATAAATGTTTTATGTGATGTTACAAATTCGCACATTAAATTCGCAAACATACCAAATGTTAACTTAATTTGATTCTGTCAGTTGCCTGTCATCACACTGATGAAACCGAACGTGCTGCGGCACCTGAGGAGATCGAAGGAGACGTGGAGTGGCATCAAAACGGAGCCGAGACCAGAGAGACGCTCGGACGGGCCGAGGAGGATAAAGCAGACGAGTCTGAGAACAAGAGTCCAGAAGACAACTCCACTGAGCAGCACTAGTGAGTATGCGCTCATCTTAAGCTGTTGTGACAGGGAACATGGCGGGAACAAATGCGTTGGGACAGGGATATTCTCAGCTAGCCGTTGTGTGGCGACTCAATGTTGTCTTTTTTGTCAGTCAAGTCCTCGACTTCAGCCATGACCCTCAGATGCTGACGGGCTCCTGGGCCGAATACTCCCACATGGCTGAGAATTACCTCAGAGGCTGCAAATGGTGATCATAACTGATGAAGCGACTCATTAATGATGGTTGTGTTGTGTAAACTGTACCACAGTATTGATCTTTCTTTATGACGCGTCTCCGCAGGGCTCCAGATGGTTCCTGCATTGTTTCCAACAGCGCTGATAATGTTCTTCGTGTGTATAACGTCCCGCCTGAGCTGTACAGCAGCCGCTGGGACATGCTTTCCGAGATGGTCAGCCTCTTCCAGATCTTCTTTTCATATTTACCATGTAGCTGTAGAAGCAGAAATACTAAGAACTGATTTTGGCCAGTGTTCAAAATGATAAATGTCTCGTGACCGTAATGCATTACAAGTAACTAAAGTTATGTAATCAGATTACTTTTTCATGTAACTATTAATGCATTACTTTTAAATTTGCAACAACATATTAGTTACTTTTTCCAAAATAATTTATACAAGTTTGTTTTTTCACATGTATTGACTGACAGCTCTCCTGTCATCATGTTGTGAAATTGTGAGTAAGTGCAGAGGCGTTGTGTGTGTGTGTGTGTGTGTGTGAACATGATGGTTATTGTAGCTCTAGACTAAATGTGAGCAGGCATTTACTTATTCTGACTTGCACAAAAACAAATTCAGTATTCATCAAAATGAATAAAAACAGGGGTATCTAAACTTTAGGTAAACATCACATTTATGTGTTTTTTTTTTAGTTTTTTTTTTTATAAGAGTGTTGAACTTTCTTCTTCTGCAATCCAGAACAGCTGAAAGGTTTGTTTGAGCTGCGCCCTCTACTGTACAGACGTGAATGTGCAGATATCCTTCAGCCCGAGGCTTATTCATTTCAGTTTTGGTGTGAAAGGGCCTTTATTTGCCAAAAAACAGAACTGTTTTTTTTTTTTTTTTATTAAAAAACAAACATGCAAGCCTATCCCAGGTGAGAGAAAGTAATGTAAAACATAAAAAGTAATGCAGTTCGTTACATTTTAGGGACTATCGCAATATTGCAATGCATTACTTTTTAAAGTAACTTCCCCCAGCACTGCTCATGACACAATTTAAATGAATACTGGCATCTTCATTTTGAAAGCTTTGAGTCAAAGGATCTTTTTTGTTGTTGTTGCTTTGTGTCTAAACCCTTGATTCACCTTTAAATATATAAATATTCTTGTTTGCTTATTTGAAAGTCCTGTACACAGTGTAATGTGTGTCCACTCAGAGTCCAGTGCTGAAGATGGCAGAAGGAGACACCATCTATGACTACTGCTGGTTCCCTAAGATGACCTCTATGGACCCCGACACATGCTTGTGAGTGTGTATATAATGTGTTCAAAAGTTTAAAAAGTAAAAACAAAACAAAAAAGTCTCTGAAAGTCTCTTATGCTCATCAAGGCTGCATTTATCTGATCAAAAAATATAGTAAAAACAGTAATATTGTGAAATATTATTAACTTAAAATAACAAATTTCTGTTTTTAATATATTTTAAAATGCAATTTATTCCTGTGATGGCAAATCTGAATTTCAGCATCAGTCCTCAGTGTCACATGATCCTTCAGAGTCACATGATCCTTCAGAAATCATTCTAATATGCTGATTTTGCTGCTTAAGAAACATTTCTTGTTATTATGACAGTTGTGCTGCTTAATATTTTCGTGGAAACTGATGAACTTTTTATGAAATTCATTGATGTTTAGCAATTTAAAAGAACAGCACTGATTTGAATGATAAAAAAAAAAATTTCTGTCACTTTTGATCAATTGTGTTGCTGAATAAAAGTGAGAGAAAAAAAGTTTATAGATTTACAAAATATTAGTTTTCGTGTTGTTCTGTTTCCTTTGGGTTAAGAGTATGAGGAGTACATCTTCCCTTAATAACACCATTTCGAGAAACCCTGTTATTGTGGTTTGTGTTTGGACTGATAATGTTAAGGACTGTGTTTGCTGGGCGGTTTGACACACTCATTAATACTGCTCATTTTGTATTTATCTCAACAGTTGTTTTGAAAGCTAGTAAGCAACAGATAAAGCAGAATAAACTGTGCGCTATTCTCCATTCAGCAGGGTGACTGACAAACTCAGAATCATGCAGCAGTGCCAAAATTGATATGCAATATGCATATGGTTTGTTCAGTGGAGAATAATTGTGTTTGGCTTCCCATTCATCTCATAGCAAAATAAAACATGCTCTACATGCCAATGTTTGTAACCCCAGACCTAGAGGAGGATCAGAAGAAGCGTTTTCCAATACGTCTTGTGCTTTTCACTTTACAAAAACGACATTGATAGTCACTTAGTAAAGACTAATGTAATGCATGGCTGTTGGAAAAGTTGACTTATATTTGGACAATCTTTGGGTCTCTATCCTCTCTATTTTCAAACCTGTATTTTTTCCAAAATTTGACCATTTGGACTCGACTGATTTGTGGACCATTTGGATCAAATGGTCAGGTTTCATTCAGTGATTAACAGTCACGTTTTTACGATCTCCATTGCCTGGTTTACAAAGTGGCCCAGTTAATTCTTTCCAGAGACATGGCCCGGCTTTAAAGAGATTGAGTTTTAATTAAGCTGCTATTGTTCCAGATCAGCGTCGCTGTGTTTCTTCTCTGTTATGATCAGCGCTGATGAGCCTTGTCTCTTCCTCTGGTGGAGATTGTTGGATTCAACCCAGAATGTAAATTTCAAGGCTTGGATTTATTGTGGCTGCTCACGTTTCCTGTACTTTCTGCGAAACCCTCTGGAGGGAGTGAGTGGTTTTGATTGTGCCTATTTATAAAACTGTTAGTTCTGGCTCTAAAATGTGACAGATTTTTGCACCGTGCGTAACAACATCCCTTCAGTTCCTTTAACTGTGGTCAAATATCTATCTATCTATCTATCTGTCTATCTATCTATCTATCTATCTGTCTATCTATCTATCTATCTATCTATCTATCTATCTATCTATCTATCTATCTATCTATCTATCTATCTGTCTGTCTATCTATCTATCTATCTATCTATCTGTCTATCTATCTATCTATCTATCTGTCTGTCTATCTATCTATCTATCTATCTATCTATCTATCTATCTATCTATCTATCTATCTATCTATCTATCTATCTATCTATCTATCTATCTATCTATCTATCTATCTATCTATCTATCTATCTATCTATCTATCTATCTATCTATCTATCTATCTATCTATCTATCTATCTATCTATCTATCTATCTATCTATCTATCTATCTATCTATCTATCTATCTATCTATCTATCTATCTATCTATCTATCTATCTATCTATCTATCTATCTATCTATCTATCTATCTATCTATCTATCTGTCTATCTATCTATCTATCTGTCTGTCTGTCTGTCTGTCTGTCTGTCTGTCTGCCTGTCTGTCTATCGGTCTGTCTATCGGTCTGTCTGTCTGTATATCTGTCTGTTTGTCTGTATATCTGTCTGTCTATATGTATATCTGTATAGTATATCTGTCTGTCTGTCTGTATATCTGTCTGTCTGTCTATCGGTCTGTCTATCGGTCTGTCTGTCTGTCTATCGGTCTGTCTGTCTGTATATCTGTCTGTTTGTCTGTATATCTGTCTGTCTATATGTATATCTGTATAGTATATCTGTCTGTCTGTCTGTATATCTGTCTGTCTGTCTGTCTATCTGTCTGTCTGTCTATCTGTATATCTGTCTGACTGTCTGGCTGTATATCTGTCTGTCTGCCTGTATATCTGTATATCTGCCTGTATATCTGTCTGTCTATATGTTTATCTGTCTGACTGTGTGTATATCTGTCTATATGTATATCTGTCTGTCTGTCTGTATATCTGTCTGTCTGTCTATCTGTATATCTGTCTGTCTGTCTATCTGTATATCTGTCTGTCTGTCTATCTGTATATCTGTCTGTCTGTCTATCTGTCTGTCTATCTGTCTGTCTGTCTGTATATCTGTCTGTCTGTCTATCTGTATATCTGTCTGTCTGTCTGTCTGTATATCTGTCTGTCTGTCTGTCTATCTGTATATCTGTCTGTCTGTCTGTATATCTGTCTGTCTGTCTATCTGTCTGTCTATCTGTCTGTCTGTCTGTATATCTGTCTGTCTGTATATCTGTCTGTCTATCTGTCTGTCTGCCTGTCTGTCTGTCTGTCTGTCTATCTGTATATCTGTCTGTCTGTCTATCTGTATATCTGTCTGTCTATCTGTATATCTGTCTGTCTGTCTGTATATCTGTCTGTCTGTCTGTGTGTATATCTGTCTGTCTGTATATCTGTCTGTCTGTATATCTGTTTGTCTGTCTGTATATCTGTCTGTCTGCCTGTCTGTCTATCTGTCTGTCTATCTGTATATCTGTCTGTTTGTCTGTCTATCTGGCTGTAAATCTGTCTGTCTATATGTATATCTGTATAGTATATCTGTCTGTCTGACTGTCTGTCTGTATATCTGTCTGTCTGTAAATCTGTCTCTCTGCCTGTCTGTATATCTGTCTGTCTGTCTGTATCATTGTCTATCTGTCTGTCTGAGTGCTGTTGTGTCTGTCTATCTATTTATCTGTCTGTCTGTCTGCACAATTGTTTTGTGTGTGTAAGGGTTTGCAGAAAGCAGTGCTGGAATTGTTTAGGGAGGAAGTAAGTGGTCTCTTATTCCTCATCTCCAGTTCTCTGTCGCTCCAGCTCTCGTTTAATGATGTTCTCTTTGATGGTTATGTTTTTTGTTGGACAAAAGGCAATGGAACAGAAATCAGTCCAAATCAATGGCAGTCGTCATGGATAACTGCGGCAGGTTGCTAAGGAGGGCTCGTTAACTGCGGCATGTGCTGTTTCTCACACACAGCATCAGTCCTGATCAAACGTTGTTTGGGATTACAGAATCCTCCCTGCAGCGACCGAAAATGACAAAGGAAAGGGAGGAACGACAAGTCGCGGGTCAAGGACAAACTGTAAACTTCATAAAGGAATCATTAAGATGAAGAGGATGAGGTTAAAGGAGTCACACGAGACGTGCTCAGTAACAATTTGTCATCTTTTATCACGTCGTAGTGATATTGTTTACAGGTATTTCAGAAGCACTGTGAAACACAGCAGTACTTTTCGAGTATTTGTCTTCCAGGCGTGCGTAGCGTAATGTTCTGACTTCTGCCACGGGCTTAAAGCGCTGCTTGAAGGTCCACAGGGGTTGATCATTAACTCTGACTTATGATTGGCTGTTTCCTCCAGGGGAGGTGCTTAGTATTCAGGTCATTTACTTCCTCCATCTCGACTCTAGTCATTTTGTGTAGTTTCTCATTATTCACTTTTAAAAGGTTGCCCTCCTGTTGAGACAGAACGTCGGATCTGTACTTAAGGGAATGGTTCTCCGAAAAATAAAAAATTCTGACATCATTTACTCTTGTCGTGCCAATCCAAACCCATATGGCATTAATTTGTCAATAGCATATTAAAGCACAGCTTTACAATCCACTTTCTGTTGGTCAGCACAGTGAATTTGCATAACCAGCTTAAAGGGGTCATGACATGGATTTTATTTATTTTTTTATTTCAAAGGGGTCCTATTATGCTTTTTCCATTTTTCAACTTTAGTTAGTCTGTAATGTTGCTGTTAGTTTGAGCATACAAAAGATCGGCAAGGCAAGTTTATTTATATAGCACATTTCATACACAGTGGTAATTTCAAAATCCTTTACATAGAAGTAATTAAACTAATCAAAAGAAATCAGATTAGTACAGTTTAGAATAAAAGAGGTGCAAACAGTATTTTACAAAGGCAAGGTTACAAAGCTCCAAGTCCACTCCAAAGGGAGATATTTAATTTAACAGAATCCACTTTTCTTGAACTATGTTAGTCTGTAATGGCTCTACGATGAACGGCTTGTTTGGGAAGTCATAACGAAGTCATAATGTTCCTCATTTTAATAATCTCCGCCCACGGAATATGCAAAAAAGTTTGCGAGGCCTGGTTAAGCTGCGCCAGAGAAGATTGTGTTGGTGTTGTCGCAGTTTTTTTCCACCCGGAAAAAGTTTGTCCTGAGGCTCAAATTTATTTTTAACACTGTTCCTGAACATTATAACCTCAACGTTTGTCTGTGCGCTGCACATTTTACGGAGAACAGCAGACAGACAGAGTAAAATGCAGGCTATACGCACAAAAGCTTCTCCTGAAAGACGTAGCTGTTCCCATTTTGTCAGGACAATCTGTAGTTTATGCATCACAACTTCTAAGTAGGTCTTATTATTTGCACTTGTGTTTTCTATTAACAGTTCCAATTATAAGTTGTATGTAGTTGCTATGATGTAAACGAAGGGCAGCGCTTTGCCTCCGCTAGCCTGCTAACTAACATTACAGTATTGATGTAGTGTTTACTTTAGCTTTTGTAAGACTGTTCTCCACCCCTTAGGAAAATTATCCATGATTTTGTGATCGATTACTGGAATTTCCATGCCTCCACGCAGACATCACACGTCATCAGCCATCTTTAACAGTTCCTCCTGAACCAAAACAACGAGCGTTCACAGCATGTCGTAACCGTAATTATGAGATGGCAAACCGTGACGTTCTAGCCGGAGCTGTTCACGTCCTCAGACTCAGATTTATGCATTTCTTTGTCAACACTATCAATGCCGAAATTAACCTGCAGCAGTCAGGTGGTACAAGTCAGTGCTCTGTTAAGTTGTTTATACGTTCATTATTATTGTAATACTATGTGCTTTTAAACATGGGGTAATTTAACGCCGTCTCTCGTCTGTGTGTGTGTTCATGTGTTTTGAAGGAGGCGTGGCTTTGGAGACGCTCTGAAGGGAGGGTGGGATCTCATGCTTTCAAAGCTAACTTGCTATTGCTATTGCTAGCCTACCTTTAAGCTCTGAAACTTGCAGGATTTTTTAATGGTACAAAGTACTCTTATATGTTAAAAGACGAAGGCAAATTTGATTTATCATGTGGGAAACCTGTGTGGGAAACTTTTTCACCCTCATACCGAAACTCCCCATCGGATTCCTATTACAATAACTGGATTTCGTCTGAACTTTCACCGAGCATTGGCAGATATGTCCGCACCTTAAAGGGATAGTTCACCGAAAAATGAAAAATCTGTCAGTAATTACTCACCCTCAAGTTGTTCGAACCCCGTAAGACTTTCGTTCATCTTTGGAACACAAAGTAAGATATTTTTGATTAAATCTGAGAGCTGGATCACTCCTCCATAGGCTTCTTAAGGAATTGAAACTGGCCGGCTCAAAAGTTATTAAAGACATCGTTAAAATAGTCCAAGTGACTCAATTTTAAGTTTATCAAGCGATGAGAATACTTTTTGCATGCAAAAAAACAACAAAAGTAACGACTTTATTCAACTATTAATTTCCTTTCTCTGTGGGCCTGGAGTGAGTTCACGCAGTGTGACAGCGCAGCGCTTCTGTGTGTATGTTGCACTGCGCAACCGAATTTGGTGAAAAACAATCTGACAATTTATCAGTTTTACAGTAAAATCATAGCGTTCACTCATATTCATGAGAGTATTCATGTTTTTAATCCCCACACGACCAAGTTTCCATGCAAGAATTTGCCTAGTTTTGCCGTGAACATCCCGAAGTGCAGAGATGGTTCATAAATAGCTCTAGAATTCTTTTTTTCAATGTTCTGAAATCCTTAATTTATGTAATAAAATGTTTTAGTTTATATATACTTGTCTATATTGTTTGTACTGTCCCCTATCAATGCCAAGGGATTGCCTAGGGATTTTCCAATCCTTTGGAGGGCACGTACTCGTATGCCTAATTTCTTTCATCTAGCGGTAGTCGTCATCTTTCACTTCAGATTGTCTTAGCTCTTCATTTGTTAGATTCTCTATTGTGAATGGGTCTTTTGTGTTGCCGGTTTAGATGAAAGCCAGACTGATTGTTAAGTCTGATGTTGCATTCTCTTGTTGTTTTGAAAAAAAGTTTTAAAGATTTTGCAGTGTATTTCAGTTTCCCTCTTTTTATTGCTTGCCCCTTTAGCATTGCCAGCAGTAGCCGGGACAACCCAGTCCACATATGGGACGCGTTCTACGGGGACCTCCGTGCATCTTTTCGACCCTACAACCACCTGGATGAGCTGACCGCGGCCCATTCCCTGTGTTTCTCTCCCGACGGCTCTCAGCTCTACTGCGGCTTTGATAAAACCGTCAGGGTCTTCCACACCGACCGTCCCGGGAGAGACTGCGAGGAAAGGCCCACCATGGGTGAGGGTCCCTATAGTACAGAAATAACCGCTGCATCAATCACTCTCACTCTTCAAACGGTTTTTAATCGGGGTCATTAAGACGGCTGTCTGGCTTGCATGGGTGTGGAATGCCTGTAATCCCATTTCATTTCTTTTTGTTTGTTTGGGTGGATTCAGTCCAAGCGCATTCATGGCGGGACACACGTATTTGGCTTGATTAAGCTAACATGGCATGCGTGGCTCTCATCTAGACGGCTAGTGGCTGTGGATATAATTATCTTAGCATGTTTGTGGTGTCTGACTCATTCACGTTGTTTCAACACTGCTATTGTAATTATTGGTCTGGATGTAACACAAAAGATCTTTTGAGCGTTTAAATATTCAGGCCTATTATATTATAGTAAAATGGATAATATAGTTCCATCTTTATATTCTGATTGGATGAGCCACATACCAAGTTGTTGTGAAGTAGCTGATATACATACGCTACTGTTCAATAGTTCGGGGTCAAATAAATAAAAAAAGGTAATAAAGTTATTATTCAAGGACATTTATAGTGTTACAAAATATTTCTTATGTTGAAATATATTCAATGTTGTTATTTTGAACTTTCTATTCATCAAAGAATCCTAAAGAATTGCGTCAGGCTTTCCATCAAAATAACTGTTTTCAACATTGATGATAATGAGAAATGTTTCTCGAGCAGCAAATCATCATATTAGAGTGATTTCTGAAGGATCATGTGACACTGAAGACTGGAGAAATGATGCTGAAAATTCAGCTTTGATCACAGGAATACATTACATTTTAAAATGTACTGACATTTTTTAATTGTAACTTGTATTTAATTTTTATTTTACATTTTTTTGAGCATACGAGACAAAATCAAAATCTTACCGACCCCAAACTTTTGAACAGAAGTGGACACCTGTGACGGCTCATCAAATGAATTCTACATTTATGCGTAAAGTTGCAATGTTGTTTGACTCCCGTAAGTAAATTCAGCTTCTCGTTAGACCCCTTAAAGGAACAGTTCACCCAAAAATTCAAATGCTGTCATTAATTACTCTCTCTCATGTCGTTCCAAACCCGTAAGACTTTCGTTCATCTTCAGAACACAAATGAAGATATTTTGATGAAATCTGAGAGATTTCTGTCCCTCCATTGACAGCTACACAACTGACACTTTGACACAGGTTCAGTTGAGCCTCTGTTTGTTAGTTGATCAATGTTTATACAGTATGTGAATAAAAGCCTAAATTAAATCATCATATAAAGGGATTGAAAATTTGGGCTAAATTGCTCAATTCACGTGGAATAGTTTGATCTCTTTATGAACTTTTTGAAGCGTCAAAGTTGTGTAGCTGTCAGTGGAGGGACAGAAATCTCTCAGATTTCGTTAAAAAGATCTTTGAAAAGTTTCGAAGATGAACGAAAGTCTTACGAGTGTTGAACGACATGAGGGCGATTAATTAATGACAGAATTAAAATTTTTGGGTGAACTATCCCTTTAATAACAAGGTCTTTCTCGTCTGGACTTGTTTGGGAAACGCCCCTCTGTATTTTCTCATTTACTCCATGAATCTTTTTCGTTCTCTAATACAAAAATACAAAATAACTTTTGTTCCTGTTTTCCTTTCCGCTCATGTCTTCTTTCAAGTGAAGAAACAGGGTCAGACTGGCATTATCTCCTGTATTGCCTTCAGTCCGTGCCAGTCCATGTACGCCTTAGGCTCATATTCTCGTTCGACCGGCCTTTACTCTTGTGAGGATGGATCTCTGCTGGCTCTTCTGCCCACTCGACACCACGGAGGCCTTACACACCTGCTGTTCTCACCCAACGGCTATCACATGTACACGGGCGGCCGCAAGGTCAGTGTGCTCATACATGCGGTGTCTCTGTCCCTCACAGCTTCGTCAAATTAAATATGACGGATATCAGATGCATTGGCCACTGCTATTTGCTCGTACGTTTTGAATTGTCTTGCTAATACTGTGCGTCACTGCCTTTAGGACTCGGAGATCCTGTGCTGGGACGTCAGAGATCCAGGACAGGTTCTGTTCTCCTTGCACAGGAACGTCAATACCAACCAGCGTATCTACTTTGACATGGACCAGTAAGATCAAGATTTACAACTCAACCATAGTAATAAGACCCGTTTGTGTTCTGCTCATGTCATGTTGATATTTGCGCGTCTGAATTAGATCCGGACGATATCTGCTGAGCGGGGACACCGATGGTGTGGTGTCAGTGTGGGACACCCTCACAGCGCCACCCGATGGGAATGAGGAGACACTACAGCCAATGCTGCAGTATCAGGCGCACACAGATTGTGCTAATGGCATCAGGTACAAGTATTATTTAAATGCATAACAATGACTTTAAATTTGACTAAAATTTAAACCTTATTTGCAGATTTTAAAGAAATAATGCTTTATGAATCTTCGCTTTAATGGATAGATTGTGATCTCTTTATCTTTTTTATTGTGCCTCTTTCATTTTCCTCATTTTAAGAGTACTCAAAGGTTGAATTTGTGCCAGAATCTCCCTATATTAGGTTTGTCCCTTACGCAGCCTTTTCCTCTAGAATACATTTATTAAAATCAGGGAAACTATAGTGTGGGAACCACTTTTTCTTAAGAACTTAGAAAGAATATTATCAATTCATGCGGTATTTATGAACTACTGTTCGAAAGTTTGGGGTCAGTATGATTTTTTTTCAATGTTTTCGACGTTAAAAAGTCTCTTATGCTCGGCAAGGCTGCATTTATTTAATCAAAAATACAATCAAAATAGTAATAGTGTGAAATAAAATTGCAATTTAAAATAATGCTTTTCTATTTGAATGTATTTTAAAATGTCATTTGTTCCTCTGAATGCTGAATTTTCAGCATCATTATTCCAGTCACATGATCCTTCAGAAATTATTATAATATGCTGATTTGGAGCTCAAGAAACTTCTCTTATTATTACCAATGTTGAAAACAGTTGTTTAATATTTTTTGTGGAAACCGTGATACATTTTTGTTCAGGATTCTTTGCCAAACAGAAAGTTAAATATATAAAGAATGACATTTATTTGAAATAGAATTTTTTTTTGGGTAACAATGTAAGAGTCACTTTTGATCAATTTAATGGATATTTCTGAATAAAAGTATTAATTTTCAAAGTATTCATTCCTATAAGCATTAAAAAAAATATTACTGACTCCAAAATTTGAATGATAGTGTATATCTCATTAATTTGTGCATGTATGCGTTTTTAAACAAATACATTTTTCAAGATGTGCCCCTAATTGAAGATTGACTTTATAAAGGAAAAGACTAAATACATAAAATGCTTAATATCGAAGATGAATGGCATAGCGAGTGCTTTTTGCCATCGCAGCTATTTATCTGCAATGCAAGCGCTGGTCTGTGTTGGTTCACGAAACTGATTTCGGACAGACGGTTTAATGATCTACAGCTAAATAGAGCGAGCTCTGGTGAATATTTAATTACAACAATAGTAATTTCTCCCTAGAAAATTACATCAGAAGTGGAAAATGTTGATCAAAAACTTACATTTACACACAAACTGACCAGCAAACACACCTTTCAGATGCCATCTTTATTTTATTGCTCAACTCTCACAGATTGGAAAGGATATCAAAGGCAGCGAAGGATACATCTATTCGATACATATCACGATACTGAACTCACGATACGATATTATTGGGATACTCCAAGACATGTGGTTAAAGGCTAACAGAAAATGAACTGTTGATTAAAATGCTAAATTTGATATAACATTGTGTGTGTAAATGAATAGGCTTGCACTTGTAACCCAATGCACAGGACAATAGTGACACCAGAATAAAAATATTCATGATTCTGAAGCTGAAAATACTGAATTATTTTAGACGAATATGCTTACACTCTTTCACTGACTAGATATATTTAAATAATGTAGGCCACGTTTTACTGGTAACATCAGATATATGGCATTATCAGGACCCACAAATATTCCCCCATTGCATTATTATACATTATATTCAACATTATATACTAGTTTATTGTAGTATTTTACAGTAATTTTTTCCTCACACAGTCATTTTTATTTTGGGTGAACTATACACAATACATATTGTCACTATCCACGATACATATTGTTGCATTTTTGTATTACGATATATTGTGACCCGATATATTGTTACACCCCTATTACATAGTGCACGCTTTAATCTGCTAAATGAATAAATGTAAATGACTAAATATTGCTAACTTTACCTCTCTTTTCTAGTGTGCACCCTTTCATGCCATTAGTGGCTTCGTCCAGTGGTCAGCGCAAGTTCTGCTGGCCGTCTGACAGCGGGGACTCGGGCTCTGATTCAGACGAGGGGAATGCGATGCCAACAGATGACGTCCGACAGGACAACGCTCTGGTGCTGTGGTGGGCCGGCCCATTGGGCTCCACCAATGAGGGGCTGCAGGAGGAGGAGCCAGCAGTCATTGAAAGCTAGAACATTTGATTGTAAAACTGCACTCCGAACGGACCCATAATCTACTGCCAAACCTATCATACTGATTGTTAAGGTGAAGAGTTGTAAGACTGTAATTCTGCATTGGTTTTAATTGTAGAATAGTCCTTTTTTTTAAAATCCTCTGGCCTTTTTGCATGCCGCTAGGTTCGTAAACCTCAATCTGTGAATGTCTAAAAGTCCAAACAAACCAAAATCAATTGAATTTAAACTGGTTCCGACAACAAATTATGACTTGGATGATCTGGAACACCTCTGAAATATGAATAATTCATTCATTTTTGTTTCGATGGCTCCTTAAATTGATGTTTACGTTGAGTTTTCTAGCAATGCTTTCAGGATCTGCTGGAGTGAGATGCCTCTCAGGTTTACCATTTAGCTGCACGGCCTTTTCCGATTCGCTTTGGGTTTGTTTTCCTTTCACCGTGTAGAACCTGTTTTCAGGAAACACGTTGAGCCTTGTCTGGGACTTTCAGTGAAGACAGAACAGGAGCAGGTTTAATCCATGTAAGACATGATTTTGACAGGGAAGGTCTGTGTATGATGGACTGAGACGGTTTATCTAATGTTAAATGTGTTATAGAGCTACAGTGGACAGCTGTGAATATATTTTTGTAAGCCAGTAATCTGCTTTATTGTGTGTGAATGTGGTTGGTTTCCTGCCTCTCAATGAGCCTCGTTGCTTTAGCTGAGGCGGCACATTCCCTTTTATAATAAGCCGTGTTTGTTTGTTTGTGCGTGTGCGAGAGAGTCTTTTCATATTCTAATGTTAGCTGTCGTCTTGACACAGTGGTGTGCATTTTTACAAATGTACACTTTTACCTTGTGTGTATGTTCTGTCATTTACTCTTTAAAGCAGTGGGTTTGAATGTGTTTAGGCTTGCCAAACATGCTCTGGTCATCATATTACATCCACTGCTGAAAGCTTCAGTTTTTGTACAAATGTGTGACACAACCCCTTTTATTTTGTACAGTTTTCCTGGATTGTAAGCCATCTCATTCAGGTCTGCTTGTGGCTCTTTCTGCTCGGAGGAACCGTTTGCTACGGGTAGATCGCAGTGGCTAAGATTAATAAACATGTTTACATAAAAAATGTCACTGTCTTTCTGTGATTAGTGGTGTTTGCAAAGGTAAGTTACTATTGCGAATGCTTTGAACAAACCTCTAACTCAAAGTGTTGAACTTCATGGGCGCGCAACTTCTCCCGTTCAGCAATTGTTCTATGATATCATGCACATTTCAACGCAATCATAGGCCCAATTCATTAAAGTTGTCTTCAAATTTTATATTTTTTAAGATTTTTTGTTTGTTAGGATGTACCATGCATAGAGCATCGTTTTTTTTTTCAGCAGTGTATTACAACAATTTCAATACAAATTGTGTAAGGCATATTTGAAAGACGTTATAATAAAGTAAATTAATTTTTATTTAATTTTTTTTTTTTTTTTTTCATTTTTGAATTCTCAAATTTTGAATGAAAAACAATCTTAAGAAAAAAGTTAACATTCTAAGTCACAGTAAAACGGCAAATCTTTTCCATATTTTTACCTAAAATCTGAGTTTAATGGATTATCGAAGAATAAAAAAAATGTAGGGCGGTTTGTATTGGATGTGAGTGTTGTACTCAGTCGATTGTGTAGGGGGTCATTATGTGAACGAAGTGATTGGAGAAGTCGGACATGACACCAAAGAGAAGTTATTTTCACTGGAAGATCAATTTAATTAAACATTAGGAACACAATAAAATCTGTAATTTGCAAAATAGATGTTACCGGGTGAGTTTTTTTTTTTTTTTTCATGCTGACTTTAAGTATTTTTTGTAACACAAAACTTATTTTAAAGGGGTTGGTATAACGCCCCAGTTTTACAAGATGTAAAATATGTCTCTGATGGCTCCAGAGTGTGGATGTGAAGTTTTAGGTCAAAATAGCCCACAGATCATTTTTGTAGCATGGTAAAATTGTCCTTTTTTGAGGGTGAGAGAAAAGGCTGTTTGTTGACAAAAAGAAACGCGTATGTGTGATGTGTTGGGCCTTTGGGGTTTCCGTAGTGTAAACAAAGTATAGCGGGTGAATCCATAGATATCCATATATCTATGGGTGAATCAGTCATAGATTCTAATCAAGGGGGTAATCCATCGACCGGAAGTTGAAGCCAGCCGGGTGCCGCCATCTTGTTGCAGAACTTCACTTGCGTTAGCGTTCCATTGACTCCCATTCATTTTGGCGTCACTTTGACAGCAAATAACTTTACATCTGAGGTGTTTAAAGACTCCATTTGTTGTTTATTTCTAAAGAAACACGACAATGTATAAAGGGCTCCATTACCTTCTATGTTACATTATGGCCCCGTAGAAACAGTTTTTGTAAAAATAGGCTAACGGTTGCTGTACAGAAATTACCGTACAGACAGGAGGAGAAGCTCGCAGGCAATCGGGGGGACGTCCCGTCAAGGGAGAAGCCCATAGATAATGAGTCCATAAAAGCTATACTATACAAATGAATAATTAATCAGAATACTCCTGCTCACTCACGCTAAAGAACTCTTTGCTCAAGTTCCCCGTCTCTGCAAGATTAACGTTGGCAATTTTCACCCACAGCTACTCGAAGATTTACGTCTGTCAGACAGGTTGCTCACGTCCTTATTTCGAGGTCGAGAGACAACTTATCTTTTCATTCCGTCTGAACTGTGCCCTGAATTACACATATGATGTTTGTCAATTTAAAAGATAATTATGAATGTCAAGAAAGTCGCATTTTGTCATAAAACAGAAGAGTAACATTTAGTTTTATGTGAAAATCGCTCAATGAACTACATCTCCCGGGAAGCGAAACAACAAGCAAGATTCGCTGCTCGTGTGTGTGCAGTCTGGTACAAAACACTCAGGCATGATGGCGTAACGTTACGATTATAACGTAAGACTATAGAAAAAATGACAGACGTTAGCTTTAGTAAAGTTAGATTCATTTATTGAGAGAAAATGTGCGCCTTTGGGGTTTGTAGTCTTTGTAATTACGAATTTTCACAGTCTTATACCTCAACAGTTTTACATCAAACTGCGACTTTCTTGACTTTAAAATGTATCTTTTAAATTGACAAACATCATATGTGTAATTCAGGGCACAATTCAAACGAGATCAAAATATTTGTTGTCTCTCGCCATTGACTACCATATAATATTTTTCCGAAATAAGGTCCCATCGTGGTCGACCGGAAGGGGAGGGACTTAGGCTCTCTATTGACGGTGCGAATGTGGTAGTGACGCAGTCTATGCCCCTGTCCCAAATGGCACACTCCGGACTTGTGGACTTCCTCAGAGTCCACACTTCGGTGACGTCATGTAGTGCAGACCTATAGGGCCCTTAGTGCGAGTCCGCGAGGGCGCATTGAGAGGTATTTTTGGGACAGACTCGATCGTCACGCCGGAAACAGGAAGACGGTCTGATTGTTGTTATGGACAGGAGCTATAGGTTCGGGGAAATATGGTGCCTATTGTTGTTGAGTTTATATGACTCAGTAAAGCCCTGACATTCTGTTCTATTTATTTAATGAATCATAATGCGATCGTATTATTCAGCTCGCTATATTAGCCTATGTTTGAGACATCAACCACTGGTCGATGATCATAATGTTTGTATAAACTTGTCATAAAAACCGTAATGATAATTACACTTAATATTTTCTTCTCAGCCATGTTAACAATTGTCTGTGAGCGAAATCTCCTCCTATCCGTTGTCCTGGGTAGTTACAGTGCGTGGAGCCTGCATCTATGTGGGCTTCGCGGAAGACCGCTTCAAGGGTACAAAGCTGAGCACACTTCAGAGCGTTAAAATGCTAAATGGGACGGCCTACGGACTCGTAGACTCGGCGAGCACGCGCAATTTAAGTCCACGAGACCGAAAGTCTGCATGGAGTGAGCCATTTGGAAAGGGCCTAAGTCCTGTTTGAATGCTAGCAAGCAAAGTGCCTTTCATGCCGTGAATGTGTACCGCTGTGAATAATAAAGCCCGAGTTCATTGTTGAACCCAACCGACGACTACAGTGTGTGCTTCAGGTCTGTTAGCCCGGTTTGGAGCGTGAAAGCTGTGAAGGTAACATGTGTGTCCCTTTAAATGCAAATGAGCTGCTGCTCCCGGCACAGAGGGCGGAGCTTCAAGAGCTCCTGTTTTAGCAGCTATTTTTTTACAGTCTATGGTTAGCAGGCAGCTTGCAGACACGCACTAAAATGTCAGAAAATATCTTTGAGCGTTGTAACTTTGCAGATGTTGTTTATGCTCAAACATCAACATTACACACTAATTAAAGTTAAAAAAAAGTTTAATACTTTTTTGAGTTAGAAAATAAGAGTTGTATTTTTACTCCATCCCAAGATTTGCATTTTCACCTGGTAAATAAAACAAGTGAACACCTTGCAAACCACATATCATCATACAGACATACACAAAGACATTTAGAACTACATATCTCTTATCTAAAGCAACTTACAAAATGTTCTTTAGCTGTGTCTGCATCTGAAGATTAGTTAGGATGTTGCTGTTCGCACATCATGTGAGGAGGAAAAGCAAAGTGCTTTGCCCTGCTATGAGCGATGTGTTGAAGGTGTGACATTCAGCATTGACTGACTTTAGGATCGTGTCTGTCTGAGAAAAGGTCTGACTTAGTGGATGTTCAGCTGGGTGAATCTGGTTCATATGTGGGCGCAAATGGCAGGAAGTTGTCAAGTGTGACTAGAGGTTTTTTTTTTTTTTTTTTTGCTTTCTGTGTGGGTGAAAAGAGTTGAGAATGATGAGGTCTTGGCAAAGTTGTTTCCTCACTGGGATGAAGAGAGGTTTTTTGATAAATTCTGCTTCAGATGATGGCCTTTCATCCAGGCATAAATGCTTGCCAGACATGCAGTGATTCATGAGGATACCTGGTTGTTAGAGGGATGAAATAAGATAATTAGTTGAGTTTCTTCATAAGAACGATGTAAGAGGTGTTGAATACTGATTTGATGTAAAGGGAGAATAAAAGCGGTCCCTGTGGCACTCCAGTGGGTATGACCCAGCTGGTGAACGTGATCTTTGTTGATCCTGGAACAACTTTCCAATCAACCAATCAGATTTGAGGCACAAGTTTACAGTTTATGTCAAGTTTAGGCTTAGATCCAGGATGAAGTACTTAAACATCAGTGTTATTCACCTATCATTACCCTCTGATTTTAGGGAAAAGTAATGGGTAGGGATTGGGTAAGGACTACATTTTGGGACAGGAATGTTGAACCAGGATCAACAAAATATGTTGATCCAGGAACATGTCTTACTTGGCAAAGTCACGGTGACCGGAGACAGCTAGCATCATGGCAGCAACTTTTGCATGGGCAAGCACCAGTCATATTGTATTTAAAAAATGTAAAAATCTGTTGTTGTTTTCTATTTTAATTTATTTAAATATGTCATTTTAGTTTTGGGATTAATTTTTTATTTGATTTATTGTTTTAGAATATCTCTGTATGTTTTGGTTTCAAAATATCTGTGAGGTTCCATTTTGAGCATTATATTCCATTTTAGGCTCTTTGTATTGCACAAACTGTGACCCACAAATGAGCATGAACCCTGAAGCAAAACATCTCAAATGACTAGCGCAGTGGGAGGCTGCTCATAAAACACTTCCACACAATCAAACGCGCACACACACACACACACACACACACGCTGGCAGGCATCTTGTCTGAAATCTCTTGGATCAAATCATTCTTGAATGCTAAGCAGCGCACAGTCTGTTGTTTTGTTGTCCATGTTGCTAAGCGACCATCAGCAAGTCAAAGGCTGAGAGAAAAGACAAATCCCGAAAGAGAATGAGACGTGGTGGAGGGCAGGAAATTGTGAGTTTTTAACAACGAATCTCTGGTGCTTCTGTAGACCAAGGTTAGGTGTTTGTGAAGGCAAAATGTGGGCCACGAGGTCTCTCGAGAAGATGGTGAACAGGACGACTCTGAGCACACAGAGAGTGCTCCACACACACATTCTGGGTGAGTGTAGCCTTAATACCACACACACATCCTCTCTCTTCAAGCCTTTAGGCTGTATTAGTGCATACCAGGTCACATATAGGTTCCTCTCCGGTAGTGTAACCTGAATTCATGCCGAAGGGCAGAACAGAACATTCTCTGCCTCAGACAACCAGAGTAAAACTCACAGCAATCAGTGCCATCAACCTCCACACGTCCAGCCTAATGACTCTGGCATTTACTACCGCAGTGTCTGCTACTGGACTTTTGTCCACCAAACAGAGAAATGTAGGAAGAGAGGTCACATTATAAAATTATACACAAGTTCATCCACAAAAAAAAAAATGAATATGTATTTGAGAGAAACAAAAATATATACTTACTTAAAAGTTGCTCTTTCAGAACGTAAAGGTATATTTCACCCAAAGTCTTAAAGGGATAGTTCACCCAAAAATGAAAGTTGTCATCATTTACTTACTCTCATGTTGGTCCAAACCTGTATTACTTTGAGTGAACTATCTAACTATTTATGTTTCATGTGTATTATTAGATGTTTCTCCTGGAATTTCTTACACCGTGTCTATACACCTGACACAATGGGCGCAACAAAATGACAAATGCAAATCCAGCATGCCACATCCAGTGTGGACATGTACAAGAAACAGAAATACAAGAACAAAGGTGGTAGCAATCCTGAAGCTATACTTCTGATACGAAGGACTGTTACGACCTGCGTTTTTTGTATTTGTTCTATTGCGCTTTCTTTCTCTCCCTTTTCTTTCTTGTTCTGTCTGATTTCAGATTTTTTGTCCAATGATGGTGTGTACGATCGTCATTGGTTGTCCAGTCGAGGTGTGGATTTGCAACGGTTGCTTTGCCGTGGACAGCTTCTAGCGACAACGGTTGTGTCTGGTTTAGACACGGTGTTAAGGTCCTTGCACACTGAAATTCTCGTCCGAAATTTTTCGGCACGTTTACACACTGCCTCCGAAACTTTTATCCGTCAAAAAAAAAATTTGGATAGGGATCAATTTTATGCATTTTTCGCATTCGTAGCAACCATTTCAAGAGGTGTTTTGACAATTCAGAGCCACTAAATGACGAATCTGAAAATTTAGGATAGATAAGAAGTAGACACACAAAAAAAACACCTGTTGACATTTAAGAATAGAACTGTAAATGAACGTGGACAACATTTCTCAAATACTTTAGTATTGGAAGAACTTAATCTGAGATATTTGGGAAAAGCTCTTTACATTACAGACTTGGGTATCTTGGCGAATCTGAGCACAGTTTGAGATGTTTCTCTTCTGAAACTCTAGAAAGAGTCATGTGGCTCTTTTTCCACAGGAGGAACATGTGGAAAGACTTAAACCAAAGTTTTCATTTGCTCTCTATTAAGCGTCCAGGATAAATGAGTGAGATATTAGAGATAACATTTATGGTTTTTATTTCCTATATGTGCATCTGAGACACTTCCTTATGAAGCATGCATAAGATCTTCCGTTTATTTAAAAGCCATATGTCATTTTTATACGACTGTAATCAGTTGCCACCTGTTGCAACCACTGACTCTCATGCTAAAACCACTTCTTCTTTCAGAACTAGGAGAACAGTTGTGTCCGTGGTCATCTCCCGACGCTAGAACAGACAACCACCTCAAATTGGCTCCAAACATGGTCAGTTCACGACCTGCGATTGGACGGGAACAGCCGGACGCCCCCGTCGTGGAGGAATTTAAGCAGTTGGCAGAGGAGGAGAAACGTGCTGCCCTTAAACTCCAAGAGGAGGTGAATATTTGTAATCCTCAAGTGAACCATGTCGAAAAAGTAATTAATACAGACATATTAGACTGCAACACTGTGTCTCCTGGAATTCAGAAAGCCATATTTCAGTCTCCAGGGAAGCAGTCTGGAGAGATTTGATTAGGACTTGATTAAAATAAAAAGACTCGGCTTCTAATTCAACTTCTTTTTCCCTGTCCAGTAGCAGCAGCATAATCCTCGCTGCATCCGAGTGTCAGATTTAACGAATGATCCGGTTTCGACTCCAATGCCAGTAGCAGTCAAATCTTCGCCATTGTGTCGGAGAAATGAGAAGAGCTTTTGTAATAGGGTGTAATTGCTTGTGTAATTGCTCTCCAGGGAAAGCAAGCGGCAGCCAAACCCAAAGATGACTCCCCTCTTCATAAGCCCAGTACAGTTGCCCTGCCAACACTGATCATCCATCCATTTCTTCCTCTCCCTCCCTAACGCCCTGTCTCTTTGTGTTCTCTCTACCTCTCCATCTCCTACTTTTCGCATTCACCCCAACGCACCTTCATCATCTGTCCTTCATCCTTCTCTGTCCTCTTCCTCTCTGTCTTTATTTCATCTCTTTCACGTCTTCCCCAGAGTCTGCAGGCCCGGTTTCGGGAGGCCCTGCGAGCGAGGGACGGGCTGGAGGCTGAAATGATGCGAGAGCTTCAGGTCGAGCTTCAGGCCCAGTTCAGAGCTCGTTGTGAAGGCCTGAAGGCTCAGGTGGAGGAAGAGAAGGTCCAGGCCGTAGGGGAAGCCTGTAGGAAGCTGCGAGAACAGCTGAACAAAGAGGCAGAGGAGACCAGAGAGACAATAATACAAACCGTACGAGAAGAGACTCAGGTGTGTGTGTCTGTGGTCTTGTTTATCTTCATCTTTATTATTGGATGTTTGGTTCTCACAATAATAAACCAGATACAGTACATTGTGGTGAGGTCAGCTTCATAAGAGCACTAAATAATGACTTGTTTGTTATGTAAACATGTCTGTTACGTTTTAGGGGAATACAGTGCTGCCGTCGTGACGACAAAACACGGAAGACTAATTTGTCCCTCGAGATTTTCCTATGGGTTTTTAAATTATAAGTAAAATAAGGTCTGTAGTAAACATACAAAAGAAAATTATTGGACAATGTACAATTAGTTGATTTATTTTGCAATAATGTCCGGCTGACTATATTATCATGCTTGTGCAGTAACGCAGCTGCTATACAAATAAATATGTGAACATGAAATACTGATTTGAGTTTAAATCAGTTTTGAATTTTACCTGTGTATCACCTCTAAGCTTCCACTAAGCAAATAGTTTTTTTGGGGGGTTGTTTTGTCTAATAATTATTAATTATATTCCTTATTGGTTTCGCCTATATTTAACAATATATTACATATTAAATTGAATATATTAAATTGAGATGCATGGTGCCAGTTGCATCAAAAATCACAGAACATTTTACTGAGCTAATATTAAAGGGCTGAAAAAGAGGAGATTTCATTGAATTCCTGAAATTGTATAACCCCTCAGAGAAGTAGGCAAAATAGTTGCTTTGCCAGGTAAAGATAACTGCAAAACGTCATACTTCACCAAAAAACTGTACTAGTCATAAACCATACATACACGATAAAGAGTTTTACACAATTCCCAATGAAATTAAATTTTCATTATTATAAATGGCTCTGTCTGGGTTGGTAGTGTATAATCCAATCAGAAGCATGACACAGGAGAAACGACTAAGATAGACACTTTCAACATAACGTTAACACAGAACAAGGAACTGAGAAAAAAGGGGCTAATGCCTGCTACAGACTGTGTGATTTGGGCAATCCTATAAGATCATTACAGATCACACTGTACGGCATGGATCTAATAAACTTGGTTACGACATGTATGTAGACTATATGAGGATGACACCTATTGAATCGCAAGTTAATATAGAAGAATAAAACGTCATCAGCGTGTGCTAGTGGTGAACAAATAGAGCAAGATGAATCGCACTTTGGCAATTGTGGTTTTTATGTGCGCTTAAAAAAGAGGAGAATATGGAAGCGGTCATGGCTAGGAAAAAAAAAAGGCCAATTTGGCTTGCCAATCTTGTAAATGGAGCTTGAGGTAAATAGTTTTGAGTTTTAGCGCATGCCGCGTTGATCAATACACCATTTCATGTTGTATTGGCTAGTCAGTAGATGTAGGTCGTAGCAGCAAACACACGGTGAGACGATCATGCTAAATTACTGACAGTGTCAGAAAATTATCGCAGGCTATCTTTGGTCGCAAGACCCTGACATCTTTGAACCTCTCTCAACGATGTAGGATCACCGTTTGGGAGCCACGACAGAAATCAATCGCCACGATAGGTCATCTTTCATTTGACAGCCCAAAATCATACAAAGTGTACGGGGCAACAAGGAAAAATAATCAACAGAACAGGGAACAGGTGTGTAACTTAATTAGGAACCATGGAAACAAACAAGAAACTAGAGCTCAGGGAAAACCAAACAAAAACACAATGAAACTAAACAACCCTTACAGACAAGACAACAAATAGCTGTACATGACTGAATGATGTGCAGTGAAAATATCCATCAGTAGTCAAATCAATAAGAAAAGTGCTAGATTTATTTAATAATTTGCTTCCATTAACAACCGATTATGATGCAATCACTGATTAACTGACTAACTACTGATTGAGATACTAGTATATGAGCCATTAGTTAAAGAACCAAAATCTGCACAGTTTATAGTCATAATAACGCATTTCATAGTGAGTCATTCTGCTCATTGCCTTCCTCTGTCTGTCAGGAGTGTGTGAGGAGGTGTGTGCAGGACGCCGAGAGAAGTGTTCGTGAGGAGTGTGACATGAAAGCAGAAAGAGAGAAACGGGTCCTACAGGACAGACATGAACAAGAGATATCTGAGCTACAAAACAGGCAAAAACACACATGAAACTCCCCCCTGCTCAGCCCAGATTCCTGTTGTGATGCATCTCAGCTATTCTCTTTCTCATTCCCACCTTTTGTAAATTTCATCAGTTTCTCTCTTTGTATCTTTCAGCCTTCTCGCTTTTCTACAGGAACCCTAGAATTTATAGATTTTGTTTCTGTCATCATCAACACTGCCTCTCCAGCACTCTTTTTTTATTTCTTTTTTCCCTCTTGTTTGTAATAGTGTTTTGAAGTGGACGGTGCATGAGCGTGTGTGTGTGTGTGTGTTCCAGGCTCCAGCAGCTGCGAGACAGTCTGGAGCAGGCCTGCAGGGAGAGCATTCAGTATGAAGCTGAGTTTAAGGTCAGCCCCTGTAATGAGGTCATCATGAATAAATGAACAGCTCTAAAACGGGACCTGCTCGAATCCAGCAGCATCTGCAACAAAATGACAGAATAACAGAACTCTCTCTCTCCTCCCGAGCCAGAACCTCCTCTGACGCTTGGTTCTCGTTGACACTTTCTCCGCCATTGGGCGTGTTTTCTCTGTTAGGCGGTAGGGGGCACTGTTATGCATCTTCTGGAAGAATCTCCCAATCAAAACACAAGCGAAGAAGCAGCAGAAACAAGTGCTTATGTAACTGATCATGAACTAGTAGTGGGAAGTTCGGATCATTTTACTGACTCGGATCTTTAAGTCTCGTTCAGCAAAATGAACGAATCTTTTTTCGAGTCATTTCGTTCATTTCAGCATAATATAATTAAATTGGCATGTTAAATATCCCAACACATCTAGTACTTGTGAAAATGTTGATTAAATTTGTAAAAAATAATAAAAATAAACTAGGGTAATGCAGCCAAAGCCAAATTATAAGAAACCGAAATTTGTATTAATTGATTAGTTGTTGGGTCTTAAGTTCAGGCTATTGCAGTCTGATTCTGTTAGTTCACCTCACCTCCTGATCCGAGACGTTCTTTCCTTTGCAACTTTATATTTATCAGGTTTGTTCTCCTCCTTTCGTGTCTCGAGACGTTGTCGACTCAGTGTCTGACTCTGATCTGCTGTCTGCTGGGACGTGCCGTGTGTGATACAGCAGGGCCGGAAAGAGAAATGATTAGTTCATCTTTCGAGTTCGGCCGGGTCCGAGTCTTTCGTTCTTCCTGTCAGTCCCATAGAGACTGTGCTGTCAGTACCGGAAAGAGAAATGATTAGTTCATCTTTCGAGTTCGGCCGGGTCCGAGTCTTTCGTTCTTCCTGTCAGTCCCATAGAGACTGTGCTGTCAGTACCGGAAAGAGAAATGATTAGTTCATTTTCTTCGAGTCTTCGGGTTTGAGTCTTTCGTTCTTTTGTCACGTGACGGCTGGTATTTCGCATCAAATACAACATTAGATTCGTATTATTGACTGCGTCTGAATTGTATATTGTTTTATATTTAGGAATTAAAATACAAAATATGTGAAATAAACATTATCTGAAAAATAAAAGTTCCATCTTATTATTGTCCCAGTTCGTCTCTTTTCTAAATGTTTCTTGTGCATCTGTGGTGTTATTATATATTATACATTAATGAACTACTATTATATTATACATTAACTATGTGCTTGTTTGTAAAAAGGTTGTGAATTAGTAGGCTATTCAATACCGTGACAAGTCACGTGACAAAAGAACGAAGGACTCAGAAGACTCAGAAAATGAACTAATCATTACTCTTTCCGGTAAAGACAGCATAGTCTCAATGGGACTGACAGGTAGAACGAAAGACTCGGACCCGGCCGAACCCGAACTCGAGACTCGAAATATGAACTAATCATTTCTCTTTCCGGTACTGAGAGCATAGCCTCTATGGGACTGACAGGAAGAACGAAAGACTCGGACCCGTCCCGGACCCGAAGACTCGAGAGAGATGAACTAATCATTTCCAGTACAGATTCAGATTCAGAAACCATATGTTGCGCAATGCGCATGCGTGGTCAACACAAAATGAACGAATCACTCTCTGAGACAACTCGGTAGTCCCTAGTCATATTAAAGATTCGTTCAAAATGAACGAATAGTTCATGAACGAGACATCACTATCATGAACATTAAACAGCATATAAATCAAACTTCCTAATGTCAAACCCATGAATAGGTGCAGGAATGTGAAGCTTTGGGTTTTTTTGGAAGCGATCTACTCAGTCTATGCTTTGATATTCATTCTGAATCGGATTCGTTTTTGACAGCTTCTCAGATTTTTTTCATAATGTTGCTTTTTTATGAAACTTACTCGCATTCAAGTGTTGATAAAAAAAAGAATGCATGAAGCTAGAATATATATATATATATATTTTTAGCAGAGGCTTTGTTATCTGTTTTGATATATTGTATTACATGTTCAGATATTCATACAACAAAATATTCTGGGGGCCATGAAAGTTTTGCAAAAATGATCAAAAACGCTGGGTGTTGACTTTAAGAAAAAAACACTGGGGGCACAAGTTAAGGTTAGTATGTTTCCCCCCATGAGTCTGTGCATTAGTATGAAAGCATGTTTCCACCAAAATTATGAGATTATGCCACATTATGAGATGTGAACTCTCAATTGCGAATTTATAATTTTAAAAAGTCAGAATTCTGAGATTTAAACTAGCAAGTGAAACGAGTTTATAACTAGCAACTGTAACTCAATATAGCAATATAAACTAAAAGACAAAAATTCGTAATTACCGTTTTTTTATTTTTTTTATTCCGTGGCGCAAACAAGCTTCCACACATTGGTGTTCCTTTCAGGCGCGGTTCTACGGATGAAAGCAAGAGCACCTTACTGTAATAATATCATATTGACGAAACAACAAATCTATGTTTGTGCTGTGAAGAACGTAGAGTGTTTCTATTTTGCAACGTGTTTTTGCAGCGGTTAGAAATATAGCCAATCACAGACATGTTTGTTGATCTCTTGAACGCAGTGGCCAATCAGAGGTGCTTATAATCAAAATCCACTCCTCGGTCAAAATGCCAGAGTATTTTTGTTCAGTGGCGTTCTGCACACTTGCGAATCCTCTCATTAACAACGTGCAGACACGATGCAAGTAAGAGATTAACTATGCAGTCAGCTTCATTGATTATAACAGAACTTTGTGAGATCGCGATTAACTGAGATGTGTGACCGATTATTTGTGGCTATTGCTGCATCTGAAATCGAATACTTCCCTACTATAGACCTTATGCACCAGAGAAACAAGCATGCCGCCATCTTTAGATTATTGCCTTTGAACTTCCGTTTCTGCGGTCGCTCTGTATATCTCTATATGGCATTGCTGTCCAGGATAGGGAGGGTGATCATATTTTGATTACCAAAAACCAGGACACTCGGCCCGGCAAACAGATACTCAAATGATACTCGAAGTTTACTCAAAGATGCCTTATTAATTTCAATACATTTAAAGTAGGCTATGCCTCCTCTGTATGGATAGAAATTTTTATATTACAAGACACAAATTCAGAAAGGCTTCTCAGAGGTTACTCAACATGTTTTATTATGACAGGTTTCAAAAATAATGAATTAAATAATTTCTCTTCTGTATTATAAAAATAAAATAAATAAATAATGAATAACTAAAATAAATACCTCCAAATTGAACAAAAATAGCTCTAACAAACTTACAAAAACAAACTAACAAAATATATTTATATCTTTAGTTTTCTTCCTCTTTATCCTGTTTATCTTCCTCATCCTCCTTGTTTGCCCATCTACATTTAGCTGTAGAGCTGATCTTTGCCAGCAGTTTTTTGAAAACCAGGACATTTTCATCATTTTATAAAAAACAGCCAGGACGGCCAGGACAGGACGTGAAAACAGGACTGTTGGTCACCCTAGTCCAGGAGTAATTAGCTTTTGAACTGGATTTACTTAATGTGAAGTTAACTAAAGTTATCACGAGGATTGTAATGTTTAAAGCAGATGTCTTAACAAATGTCAATGTCGTTTAAAACGAGCCGTTCATTCATAAATAGGCAAGATCGCTGTGAAAATACAGACCAGGGGCCGTATTCACGAAGAATTTTAAGGCTAAAAGTAGCTCCTAACTGGCGAATTTAGGAGCAACTCCTAAAAATAATGGGCGTGTCACTCCTAACTTTAGGACTCCTAATTTTTTTCACTAGGAGTAATTCACGAAGCATTTTAGCCCTAAAAGTAGCACCTAAGTCTGGGACAGCTTAAAAGAAGTCGAGAGGACTCCTAACTCACTAAGACCTATTCACAAAGGATTGTAGCGCATACCACCGCCTCTCGCAGTCATCCGGGGTCCGCGACACAAGCGGGAATGCTGCATTGATCTGCAAACAAATCCTCTCCCATCTCACGCTTAGTTTTGCTTGATATCCTAGTGCCGAATTTCCCTTTTATTATGTTTTTTTCTAGCACCAACTGGGCCAGCAGCAGTAACTGATCTTGCGTCCAGTTGGGCTTTCGTTTCCGTTTTGGCGAGTTCATAATCCACCGTCATTCAACTATTACATTACTTCAATAGAAGCAACATTTCCTTGCTTTAAGTAGGCCTAGTCTATTTAGGCTAATAGGATGTCAATTAACCAAGCAAGTGACGTTTTTCCATTATTAGGCAAGTGGCGGTTTTCAATAGGGTATTAGGCTACCTTGATTTAATTTAATTCACGACTTTTCTCTCTCTGCCTTTTTTGAATTACACTTCACTGGGGCCTGCACAAACATGTCATTATATATGTATTTCGATGACATTACTATTATTATTTTGTGTAGGACACAGACATATTTAGATGTCGTAATTCCATGATTTGTTGCGTCTGTGTTATGTTCCGCATGATGGCCCTGTCATCTAACAACCAATCACCGTGATCATTGCGAGGAAGCTCGTGCATGAGAATTGACGTCATCCATAGCAACAAAGACTCACTCTTAGTTTAGGAGTTGTCATTTTCCCTTACTAAGAGTAGGTCTGAAAGGCGTTGTGAATAACTTTTAAGAGAAAACTCCTAGCTAAAATATTTTAGTGCGATTTAGGAGTACTCCTAGTGTTAAGATAAAATTCTTTGTGAATACGGCCCCAGAAGTCAAAAGACAAGGAGCGCAGCGTTGAAAAAGGGCGGGGCTACATAAGGTCTATATAGTATGTATTAGTATGCCAAAAACAGTACGCTAACAGAATAGTATGTCTGAATACATTGGATGCGTCCGAAATCTCATACTATCTTGAGTATAGGTACTTGTTTTGAATAAGTAATTACTTAAAAACTGCTAAAAAAAAACTATGTTCTATGTAGTATGAATGTAATCCGGATGTACTACATTCGCCATGCTACCATTAGCATGTGACCTACCATTCATAAATCCTCTCCTGTCCAAGGGGGTAATCCATCAGCCGGAAGTTGAAGCCTCGCGGGAGCCGCCATTGTAGCAGAACTTCACCTGCTGTTAGCATCCCATTGACTCCCATTCATTTTGGCGTCACTTTGACAGCGAATAACTTTACATCTGAGGCGTCCAAAGGTTTAATTTGTCGATTATTTATTTCTAAAGAAACACGACAATGTATAAAATGCTCCATTACTTTGTATCTTACGTTACGACCACGTAGAAGCCGTTTTTGTAAAAATAGGCTAAAGATTGCATCATAACCACGGGACTTTCTGTCGCACAATAGAGACATTACCGTATAGACAGGAGGAGAAGCTCGCGCAATCTTTTACTGTCTATGAGGCAATCGGGGGGACATGAAGGCACAAAGTCAAGGTAGAAGCCCATAGATAGAGAGTCCATAAAAGCAACGGGACAAAATATTTCAACAACGTTTTTGAGGAATTAGGTGATTCAGATTTGTCTTGACACAGCTACTAGAAGATTTTCATTTTCAGTTTGAGCCTGCGCAGTCGCTCAGACATCAGACAGGAAGTGCAATAATCGGGCTTCAGTCTTCTCCGTTGAAATCAATGGGGTCCAATCCATTTCTTTTACTGTCTATGCTCCTGTCATGTCAATAGCGTCTGCACTTGCACTCTCAGTCACCTGCGCTTCCTCTGCAAGTGACTTCACTTACTATAGAGTTAGGGTAGGATTAGGATTGGGTTTAGGGTTAGTTACATGTAATTATGCATAATTTACTGTTATTGCTATGGTAAGTACATGTTACATATGTAGTCTGAAAGAGCAAGTCTGCAGCCAGACCCTTCTCTCTCCTGTGGCCTCATGGGATAGTAAAGTGTCCATCATATTCACGATGCAGAATCGCGCCGGAAGTAGTAAGTTATACGGTGCTTTTTACTATTTTATGAGTACTGTGAATTCAGACATACTAGTTTTGTCACATGCTGATTTTTGCCTACTATATACACTCACCTAAAGGATTATTAGGAACACCTGTTCAATTTCTCATTACTGCAATTATCTAATCAACCAATCACATGGCAGTTGCTTCAATGCATTTAGGGGTGTGGTCCTGGTCAAGACAATCTCCTGAACTCCAAACTGAATGTCAGAATGGGAAAGAAAGGTGATTTAAGCAATTTTGAGCGTGGCATGGTTGTTGGTGCCAGACGGGCTGGTCTGAGTATTTCACAATCTGCTCAGTTACTGGGATTTTCACGCACAACCATTTCTAGGGTTTACAAGGAATGGTGTGAAAAGGGAAAAAAATCCAGTATGCGGCAGTCCTGTGGGCGAAAATGCCTTGTTGATGCTAGAGGTCAGAGGAGAATGGGCCGACTGATTCAAGCTGATAGAAGAGCAACTTTGACTGAAATAACCACTCGTTACAACCGAGGTATGCAGCAAAGCATTTGTGAAGCCACAACACGCACAACCTTGAGGCGGATGGGCTACAACAGCAGAAGACCCCACCGGGTACCACTCATCTCCACTACAAATAGGAAAAAGATTCTACAATTTGCAAGACCTCACCAAAATTGGACAGTTGAAGACTGGAAAAATGTTGCCTGGTCTGATGAGTCTCGATTTCTGTTGAGACATTCAGATGGTAGAGTCAGAATTTGGCGTAAACAGAATGAGAACATGGATCCATCATGCCTTGTTACCACTGTGCAGGCTGGTGGTGGTGGTGTAATGGTGTGGGGGATGTTTTCTTGGCACACTTTAGGCCCCTTAGTGCCAATTGGGCATCGTTTAAATGCCACGGCCTACCTGAGCATTGTTTCTGACCATGTCCATCCCTTTATGGCCACCATGTACCCATCCTCTGATGTCTACTTCCAGCGGGATAATGCACCATGTCACAAAGCTTGAATCATTTCAAATTGGTTTCTTGAACATGACAATGAGTTCACTGTACTAAAATGGCCCCCACAGTCACCAGATCTCAACCCAATAGAGCATCTTTGGGATGTGGTGGAACAGGAGCTTCGTGCCCTGGATGTGCATCCCACAAATCTCCATCAACTGCAAGATGCTATCCCATCAATATTGGCCAACATTTCTAAAGAATGCTTTCAGCACCTTGTTGAATCAATGCCACATAGAATTAAGGCAGTTCTGAAGGCGAAAGGGGGGTCAAACACTGTATTAGTATGGTGTTCCTAATAATCCTTTAGGTGAGTGTAGAAGGGAAGGATGCGATTTCGGATGCAGCCATAGTATTCGGAAACAGTAGGCGTAAAGCCTCCGGATGACTTCCGGCAAGATTCAAAGTCTTTAAGTCAAAAAATTTAAGTGTGCATACGATGATCACTTTACTATCCCATGAGGCCACAGGAGAGGATTTATGAATGGCAGTGAGGCGACGCAACTGGCGCTGGTAAATCACATGATAATGGCAACATGGCCGATGTAGTACGTCCGGATTCCTTTACATTAAACGGTCGCATAGTGAATTCAAATGTAAGACCTAGTGTGGAGTGGTTGCTTACACATTACATCTGCACTTCACTAGATCACCCTCAGTGATGTAATTCTGGAATCAGGCCTTGACATAATAAACAACAGTGCTGACATTTGACCTTTGGCTTGAGGACGTTTCCATCTTTGGGCATTATGAAGAATCAACCTGTTTAACTACCTGCATCTGTCGAACTGGAATTTAACCAGCATGTTGATGTGCTTGTGTTCCTCTTTCAGAAGGTGCAGGCGAGCTACATGCGGTTCGTGGACCTGACCGACTCCTCCCTCCACTCGGATTACCTGCTAAAACCCCACAGACTGGGGATAGAGCCAGGAATCGTGGACACTGCGACACAGACCGATGAGTTCCCCCCTCCACTGTGATCGTCTCACAGTGTCTGTCTGGGTATTTAACAGTGTCCTGCAGTGAGACGCGCTCGACTTTATCTTTAAGCATTTGTCGATCGTTTTCTAGAAACTATAGCATCATTTGTACTTCTTTGAATAGGTATTTGATGCACCACAAGTTTAAGTGAACTACAAAAGCTAGTTCCAAAGCTGTGTGAGTTTCTTCTGTTGAACACACAAGAGGATATTTTGAAGAATGTTAGACAGACGGTAGCCGTTCACTTTCATAGTAGGGAAAAAAATACTATGGAAATCGATGGCTACCGATTACCAACATTCTTCAAAAATACCTTTTGTGTTCAACAGAAGAAACGTATGTAGGTTTGGAACATCATTATGGTGAGTAAATGATGACAGCATTTTCAATTTCGGGTGATCTATCACTTTAAAGAAATTATGAAAACCTTTATTCACTTGCCTTTATAATTTATCCTCCTTGGTCCCAAGATGGGAAACTTGACTTTCCCTGTAATTAGTTATGAAACATGTTAACTGTTGCATATTAAATAAAAAAAACATGTAATTCCTGTAATTTCCAGTATATAAAAAGGTGTACTTTTGAAAATGAAATACAAACATTTTCATATATCATAATATTTTGAAATAGTGAGTACAGCACATACTCTGTCGAACTAACAGGTTTATCAGATCAAATATTGATATATAATTATGCATATTTAATACCCTAATTAGTCTTTTTTTACATTATAGTGTGATTGACACTACTGATGAACAACATATTAAATATGTAATAATTTCCTGGAGCAGCTTACATTGTTATTGTTAGTCCTATTTTAATAACATTAACATACAATGTGACGAATGTTACTCACTGAATCCAAACGACATCAAAATTTCACTCGCAATTGTTGTATAAAAAATGCTTAATTGCCTTTTTATCTTTTTTTGTGAAAGCAACTTTCTGTGATTAGAAATATGCACAAATATTACAGGAAAAAACTACAATGTGTAAGTAAATGTAAAACAAATGTATCCTTTTTACTAGACGTTAAAATGCGTTATTTATCAACTACTCTTCTTTAATTGTCATATATTAATGCCATGTAAAGTATTTTGATTAAAATGTAATGGCACTAAAACAAAATAAAAATGACATGGATGGATTGATCGTTTTGTTTTAGTTGTATTAACATTACATAAAATTGATGTGGCTGTCCAAATGAGTGTTTTGATTTGGTGTGTGTGAGTGGACTGCAGTATCATTCATTGACCACTGGGTGTCAGTGTAGGCAAGGCTTTAGTCCGCCGTCCACACGCCTCGGGTCCCATCAGCAGCAGCGCTTAGTTCATAGTACACTTCTTAATTGTTGTTTTCAGATGTAATAGACAGGCATACAAACACAGTTAATTGCCGCTTTTTCACATAGCCTACGCAGAATGCTGAAAATCATTCCAGTTTCAATTGGACGGTAGAGATACTATTGATTAAACAAGCTCTTTATCAGCTGCATATCTTACTAAGCTTGTCATTAGTGTCGTTACCACCAGCATGAAATGTTATTACATGCACCGTTACCAGCGAGTGCACCGGGGGCGCTGTGGCTCCGTAAGCCGTCGCTTCTGAACGCACAGCGGTGATCGGCTGATTCACGAGCATCATTTCAAACGGAAAATAAGCAGTCACAAAATGTGTGAGCGACTATTATTATTTATTTATGGGAATAGACTATAGAGAATTACGTGAGCATTGGGCAATATGTTTGCATGCATGGTATATGGATGTGTTCATGACTGATGTGATTAAATAGCACCTCTACATGCGGAAAAAAACAAATCCCCCAAAGAAAAATCCGCTCCGTTAGCGCGCACTCCAGCCGGAAGATGGGATTTTTCTTATTGGAGCGCCCCCCCCCCCCCCCCCCCCCCCCCCTCTCCCTGCCTCTATGGCAAGCCGTTTAGACTTTTATTCATTCCCAGGGTATGCATTTTTGATATCAGGAACTAGATTTCTATAGTAACAATGCCAATTTTTGACATCAGGAATTACATTTCAACTAAAAAAATTATTTTTTTATATCAACAATGACGTCATCACTCGCCGAAATAAAAATTCATGATATCAAGAATTAAATTTCAACTAGTAAAAACTATAATTCTTGATATTTGTAATTATATTTTGACTAGTTATATGTCACCATAGGCTGTCATTCAAATTCAATTGTTGATATCAAGAAATGATGTCTTACTACTTCCAATATCACATTTCAGAAATACAATTCTTACTAGGAAAAAAAATAATTTTTGTATTTCAATAATTACATGGTTACTAGTGCAAATGTCTGTTCTTGATATCAACAACTGAATTGCTACTAGTGATAAAAAAATATCAATAATTCAATTGTCACTAGTGACAATGTTAATTTCTGATATCATGAATGTGATTGTTAGGCCTACTAGTAAGAAAGCCATTTTAAATATCTGAAATTACTCCCAATTACTGATATCAGAAATACATTTGCAGATATCAGAAATAACAAATGTAACCTGTTGAAATACATTTACAGATACCAAGAATTAACATTTCAACCAGTGAAAATCAAGTTCTTGATATCAGGAATTTATATTTTTATACTATTAACACAATTATTGATGTAAACAATTATGATGTTTTGAAGAATTGTATTTCCAATATGTGAAACTGGAATTTCAACTAGTAAGCAATTGAATTTGAATGAGAGCTTATGGTGGCCTTTAACTAGTGAAAATACAATCTTTTTACTAATTCTTGATATCAAGAAGAATTCGCATTTCCGTGAGTGATGATGACGTTATTGTTGATATCACGAATTAGCATTTTTACAAAATGTAATTGTTGATCATATCAAGAATTCATATCCTGGGGATGAATAAAAGTCAAAACGGCTTGCCATACTGGCTCTCTCTCTCGCGCGCGCGCCCTCTCTCTCTTTCTCTTTCTCAAACAACTCAGTCTGTCAGTGTGCGCCGAGCGTTAGGAACAAGTCTCACTAGTCGGATTTGCAGCCAGTGAGAGAGACACATCGAGAGAATCCAAGCAGGACAGACGAGAAATGAACTATCTAATGACTTGCCACATCCGAGCACATTCTCAAATACCCTGCAACCGAAACCCATGAATAAGGATTGCAACATTTTTCCTCCCTGGAAAATCTGGCAATAATTTGTAAATTAGTTTTCATGCTTGGTTTTAATTTGCATTAATTCGTTTTGCTATTTTTCCCCCCGTTAATTATCTGGATTGCAACATTTCATTTGTGTGTATGCGGAATTACTGGAATCTCAGAGGCAAGCAGGAAAATCCAGTAGGAGAGCTTGAGGTGAGGAAGAGAAGCAGCGAGATCTGTCCAGCATCAACATGTTCTTCTGAAGAGGAGAGGAAAAGCTCATTCCAAACCATCATCCATCTACCATCACATTCCCGTCCTACTTCGTCGGGGAAACAGAATGAAGTGGGAGTGAAAGGGAATAGGAAAGATTGGTCCAGCCTAAACGCCTTGGGAAAAAAATAAACATCAGGAATTTTTGGAAAAGTAAACTCTTTGCAAGGAAAACAGCAGCAAAACGGCTGTGGGAATTGAATTGCGCAGGAGTTTCGTCCACAAGCGACTTTTCCCCAAAGACCCTGCTTAAATCCACTTAGACTGCACCTTTGTTTGATCTAATCTCCCGTGTTTCGCAGATATCCATGCAGGCTCCCCAAACACTTGTTCCTGAATCACACTGACGGATTCACCTGAACGCTTTGTTCCGAGTCCTAGAGATCTCCATCCTCTGGGAGAGTATCCCACCACACAGATTTGATGGGAGTAAATAGAAGGAATTCGGGATTTCAAATGGCGAGTCGAGGCTGTGAAAATGGATTGGGAATTCTGCTGATGTTCTTAGTGGATTTACTCGGGATCACAGCGACCAACATGGAGCCCATCTACTGGAATTCCTTGAACAAAAGGTAAGAGCCGCAACTAAAGGCATTGGGCACGGCGTTTATTCCCGTTTATTTAAGAAGAGCTTTGCGTTGGAGACACTCAAAACGCCTCGTGTTTTCGCACAAATCGTTGAAGGACGGCTTTGAAATGTCTCTCACAGGGGGGAAAGAAAGCTGTTAAGCGCTATTACACCGACAAGACCCTTAGTGGATAATCACGAGTCTGCAGAAGTTACGAGCATCCATGTCGCCAGACTAATAAATGCCACATTTCATTGACGGTGTGCGTTGAGGAATTTTACGACAGTTAGCCGCCGCTGTTTATTATTTATTTCACTGCCTCTCCTTCAGACACGCTCCAGTTGGATTGGCACGAGTTTTGCTCAACACCAAGCATTTTTTCGCCTAAACAATGTAACCTTTGTGGAAATGTTCTTGCTGAACTTGTGAGAACGTGTAGACATCCTCGAGACTATTTTTAGTCTTTCTCTTCTTGTCATTAGAGCATGTTCGACAAATTATGTTCTGGCAAGGTGGTAAACTTTCACTTTTCGTGACCCCTATTCACACCAGCTGCGTAAAATATACATGGAATCAAAAGCCTCTCCACTTTTATTTAGCCTATAGTTGTCAACTCAGTCTCCGTGTAAACTCGAACTTTAACGTTTGAGCCTACAACTTAAGTTTTACACGAAATTGAACAATGTAAACTGGTGGACTATTTAGCAACTTCTCTGCTGTCAAGACGGTTAAAACAAAAGGAGGTGTCAGTTTTCACTCTTGGTCGACACCTTCCAGTGGACTAGTTAGCGTAGAGACACCTGAAGCGAAAAGTTTTACACGCGAGTGTTAACTTTAGATGGTCAATCAGTCCCGTTTCGCACTGCAAAATTTATTACTCCAGTCACGGAGGTGACACGATTGTCCATGCGGCAGGAAGGAATAGTGGGCAATTTACGACTAGATTTCTCGTAGTATAATATGTATCGGTAAATAAGGGGGAGGTTTCTGCAACCCAGCAACTGTGAATTCATTTAGTGGGGAGCCAAAGAAACCAATGCAAACTGCGTGTCCGGCACATAAACGACGATTTATGGCTGAGCAGACCCCTTTCTTTCTTTCGCCCTTCTGTCATTACTGGGCTTGGTTAAATGGACACCCGGCGTCGTGGGAGCACTTGTGTGCCCGGTCTAAATCGGTATGTGGGTTATGAGGGGCTATTAGTGGTGCCACGAGCTCTTGAAAGACGAATAGGTTTTTAATGCGTCCATGTGGCGCATATACCGGGCTCTGCGCTTCAACAGATGCTGCTGGGGGGTGGAGGGGGTTTATTCTGTCCCAGTGGCCGTTGGCAGACGCTCTTAATGAGGGTTCTTGTCGGTGTTGCTTGTGTTAATCTAGCAGGGGTTCGTGGGGCCTCATTTGAAGCGGGTGCGCGCGCAGGTGGGGGGTCTGTGACCGCGCGTTTTCTGCTTGACCTTTACCTGGAGTGAGACGCAACACCTCTCATAATCGTTTTTAACCAATTGTAATCGATGTAAGTCGATTTAAAGCGATCAACAGTGGGTGCTGGTTTTCTCACTGCTTTATTTGCACTTTAAATGTTCTGAATTCGCTTCATTTCACTGTGGAAAGGCTCACAATTTAGGGAAATGGCATTTTGCTGAGAAAGTGTACATTGCAGGCCGTGTTCGATTGTCATAGTTGATGTAAGTAGGCCTATAGCAATTAGCCTACTGGTAGATTGAAATGTTTTTTCCCCCTGCTAGGCTATGCCATTTGTTGGCTAGCTAATGCATAATGTTACCAAATGTAGCCTAGGCCTACCTAAAATGCTGTCAATGCACAAACACTTTTATTGGCTTACTAAATTACAATAGAGAAATTAAATCAGAAATGTATTTTCTGACGTTCCATTGAGTTGGCAAATGAAGCTGCGGCTCATGTAAATCTCAATTAGCCAAATATCAGCAGATTAATCTATAATCCTAATATTTAGGCTAATTAACAGTATTAACTCTTTCCCCGCCATTGACGGAAATTTCCAACGCTTTTGATGGAAATTTTCGGCTTTCCACGTCTTCACTGTTATACTAGGGGGCGCTATGACACATCTTCTGAAAGAGTACTGAATCTCCTGATCAAAAGACATGCGAAGAAGACGCAGAAACAAGCGATATCATATGTAATCATTCTCATATGTAAAATAACACAATCCTCAACATTTAAAAAGCATATTCAAAACTGCCTAATGTTACAGAATGAAATGTCGACCCAGGACGAGGTATAGGACTGTGCAAGATCTACTCCATCTGTTTTTATTTTCATCCTGAATCTGATCCAGTCTTTGATAAAAACACGTTTTCTCAGCTTTTTGCCCAAAATGTTGCTTTTTTTAATGAAACTTAATGAAACTCTCATTGTGTGTTAACCATGAACACTGTAATGTAACGTGTGTTTTCTTTAAGTACACACACTATGCACCATGCAGTGTGAATTTCTCTGCTCACGCCGATGCAAACTTACAAGACATCTGGACCGTGTGGTTTTGCCCCAGGCTACAGGGGTTCGCACTAAAAGTAGCAGTACGAAGGTTACAATGTTGGCAGCGCTGTATATTTAACAGGGATCAGTGAACCTGTGCTTTGAAGATGAGGGCCTACACCTGTAGAATGTTTTATTCACCTCTCTATATCCATCACTACTATCCTCCGTCTCGGCCTCTCACGCCGGCCCTGCCACTCTCCTCCACATGCCAAATTACAAACATGTGTAGCTTTCATAGGAACGACGAAAGAGCTGAGAAGTGATGGGAGGAGTGAGGGAGCGAGAGACGAGGGAGGAACAGCAGGGCGCATCCTTAAATGTACAGAAATCAATATCTTCTAAGCCATGAATGTCAGTTTGAGTTAGGCTTAAGAAAATGCACGTCCAGCACAAAGATCACCTTGAAATTGTCTGGGAATCTATAAAGCAGAAATTGTGTTTGTTCACGGACACTTTAATGTAATTTCGGTATGTGTATTTAATTAAGTGTGTGCATAGATGGACAAATGGATTCTGAAGTAGAAGTTGTTGTTTTTTTAGTAAAGACTAATGGTGTTTCTCGGTGAGCCAGCTTGTCTGGGACGCGTCCTTCACCTTCTGACATTCACACCCCCTGATACATTGTTTACACACAAGAAAGACAAAGTGTGTTTGTGTGTCCTTGGTTCCCGGCGCTCTCTGGATGAGCAAACACATCTCTGACTAATGTTCCCGGGCGGTCAGTGAGGGCCGTGTAACTCTTGCAATCGGCCATGTTGAGACGCTGGTCGGGTTATTGGATCCCAAATGGTTAGTGACGGTTCAGAAGGTTTCTGTGTTCAATCACGGTGCGTTTCGGTAATTGCGTTTCCGAGATTCAGATCCTGCTCAAACCTGTGGGGGGTTTTCCGATAATGAATTCAGACGAACGATTGTGGGTGACTGTAAGGATTTGTGTGCTATCATGAATGTCACAGGGTCTGTGTGTGTGTGTGTGTACATGCGATGGGCCTTTTGTATCAGCGCTCGCTCTCAAAGAAATATGTTACCCCCACTGGATTTTTAATAATTAATTTAGCGTTGGCTAATTAGGCTTGGATAGAAGCGCTAGTTAGCCGATCGCAGGCTTAAGACGAGGCATATGAGGGAAATTTCGGGTCCTTGGGAGAAGATATCAGGATAGACTCGATCTCAATAGGTCACTGACACGTTGCGTTCAGATGGTCCTAATTTGTTAGTCGCTTCTGCTAAATAAATGTCAATGTAAAAACAAACATAGGAACTTTTTTTTTGTCCTGCTTGCGAATGGATTAGAGGTGTGAATCTGTGTTCATTTGCTAAACTGAGTTGATCCATTTAAGCTTCCTGACTGGATTCACCTCTTTCGGTCAAGGGAAATTTGGTTTTATTCCGGGAGTTTAAATGCTCAACTGTGTGTGTGTGCAGAATCACCGTGGTCTAAAAGAAGGAAGAGAGAGTCTGCTTTTTTTGTAGAGTCTGCTGTTATAGTAAACATTGAAATATGGAAATTATTTATGATTTAATTATGAAATATTACAATTTAATACATTTTAAAATGCAATTTACTCCTGTGATCAAAGCTGAATTTTCAGCGTCATTACTCCAGTCTTCAGTGTCACACGATCCTTCAGAAATCACTCTAATATGATGATTTGCTGCTCAAAGAAACATGTGATGCACTTTTTTTCAGGATTCTTTGATCAATAGTAAGGGGGAAAAAGCATTTTAAATTTTTTTTTTTACATTATAAATGTTTTACTGTGACTTTTGATCAAATTAACGTGTTGTTCTCACTGAATAAAAGTGTTCATCATCTGAACGGGTCCACTTAATTTACAAATGATTTTTACATGTAGAGGCAATGGCATCCCTGTGGAAAAGTTTTCTTTAGAGTGGGTTGGGTTAGGGTTTGTCATTACTAATATCTTTGTGTAAAAAAATGTTATCTCCTCTTTTAGATAGCTAAGTAAACAAGTGTGTGTGTGTTTGAAAAGTGTGTATGGCAGCGTTTGAGCTCTTATATGGCATCAGCTCAGTACCCTGCAGTGAGAAATAGGTAAAACTGTGAGTATGTGTGTGTGTGTGTGTGTGTGTGTAGCAGAGGCTGCTGGAGGCTTTACGAGCTCTCAGCAACAGGAGCTGTGAAAATGGCTCTCAGCTGATGTGGCAGAATAACTGCGACCAGACACACACACACACACACACACACACACACACACAAGGCAATATAATGGGGAAACAATGGCGCCTTCCCTGCGGAGACAGCCAGAAGTGTGTTCAGGGGCTGTGTGATGCAAATATAAGGAACACATGTTCACACAAACACACTTCTGTGTGCCGAAAGCATCCAGACGTTTGTGGGGCGATAATTTAAGCTGTTTTGAAATAATTGAGGATGTAGATTGTCAGACACACACACGGTTTGATTGTTAAACTCATGCTGACGTGTGGGGAACGGTGTGTTCCTGAGAGCGGGCCTCCTAAACCTCTGCAGCTCGATGCGAGTGTCTGTGTTTGTGTGTGTGTGTGTGTGGTCTCGCTCTGAAGATCTCTCATCACTCTGTGTTTGTTTGAATCTGTGTATTTGTGTGCGCAGGTTAGTGATGACAGTTCTCGGAAACTGGGCCTCCCGACTTAAGCCGTAATATTCAGACGAAGAGCGAACACGTATACAAAACAGAGAATCAGTTCAACTCATTCTCCTCCGTCTTCCTCCACTTGTTTATTTCTTTTAAAGTCCCGCTTTAGTCAATCATTTTATCCCTTAAAACTCATCTTTGATCATCAAAATGACATTAAAACGTTTTTTCCGTGAAGAATTTTTTTCATGCCTTAAAATAGCTTGAATGTAACTCTACATTCTTGCCTCATTAGTATACGTGGTTCTATGAATATGCAAATGAGCCCCGCCTCCACTCACTCACCAGCTCAGAGATCCACTCGTTGACGATCACACGTTGACCTGATTGGTTACAAGGTAGTGTGTGACGTCAGAAACACCAGCGATTTCAAAAAGTGTTTTTGAGACTGTCTTTGGCTCACTGCAGTTTTAAGGAGAAAATACTCAGCAATGCTGTCGACTTATGAATTTGCACATGGTTTGTCTTAAAGCACATTAAAAACACCACATGTAAACAATATTAAAAGCTTGATTTTCACCACAGGGACTTTAAGCGTAATAAAGCTGATCAGAGTGTGTGTCCTCCTGCTACAGATGTTAAGACCTTCACTTCTTTCTTTCTTGGCTAATTCCATTCACTGGTTTAAAGGGTCACATGAGCGTTGGGCCGCTGTGTATTTGTGTGTGATTCGGTTTGGTCTCTCTCTCTCTCTCTCTCTCACACACACACACACACACACACACCGCCTTTACAAATCAGGATCATCCTCTCCCGCTGCCATACGCTCCAGTCGGGGTCAAAGACACACACACACACACGCACCATCAGCTCTTGGGACTCTTTCTCTCCCTCTCTCTCTCTTTTCTTCCTTTCATCCTTAATTTCTTTCCTCCTTCTTTGCTTCTTTTTTCCCCTTCCTTCCTTCTTTCATTCTTTCCTTCATTCCTTCCTTCATTTCTTTCTTCCTTTACTTCTTTCTTTCCTTTCCTTTCCTTTCTCCTTTTGTTCGTTCCTTCCTTCTTTCATCTCCTTCCTCCTTTCTCTCACTTCCTTCCTCCTTTTGTTCTTTCCTTCCTTCCTTCCTTAATTTCTTCCTTCCTTCCTCTTTTTGTTCTTTCTTTCGTTCCCTTCTTTCTCCCTTCTTTCCTTCCTTAATTTATTTCTTCCTTCCTTATTTCCTTCCTTTTCTTTCTTCATTCATTCCTTCCTTCCCTTTTTCATTCTCTCATTAGTTCCTTTCTTCTTTCCTTCCTTCCTTCTTTATTTCCTTCCTTCCTTCCTCATTAACTATCATGCAATTTGGTCAATTTTTTAAAGAAGAAGAAATGAACACTTTTACTCTGCATGCAGGGTGCAATAAATTGATCAAAAGAGACAGCAAATACATTTTTAATGTTAAAGGTTTGTATTATAAATGTTTACTTTTCAAATAAATGCTGTTCTTTTGAACATTCTATTCATCAAAGATCACGGTTTTCAACATTGATAATATTAAGAAATGTTTCTTGAGCTGCGACCGCCGGCAATGTCTTTGCACCATCAGAGGATTGTGTTGTTGTCCTCTTCTGGCTTCCTCTTTCCTCGGAGTTGGTTAGATGCACTTAATAGTATGAGGAAATCTTTCATGTTCCTATAGATTAGCTTTTATCGACGTCCCTCGCCTCTCTGTCTGCCTACTGATCTGGAATCAGCTCTGATATGGCAAACAATTGATCGGCAAGTTGTCAGATCTAAGGGAATGGAGCTCAGATCTGTGCGAGATAGCACTATTTACTCTATACAGTACCTTAGCTTTGACTTGTTTCTCTAGTTGTTAAAATCATAACTGCGCAATAATAATCCGCGGAGCGTCTGAGGTTTGGCTGGTTGTGCTTAGGATCAGATATCTGAGTGGTTCTGTGGGCCGAAGGTGACTGAACTCAGAGCTGTGAACAGGAGCGACGGACAGACTCATGGAGCCAGACTTCATTTGCATGGTCGTCTCTTCGGCTAAGAACACACACAGTCAGAAGACAGGAGAGGAACTGCAGTTATCAACGGAAACTGGGACATCTGCAGTTGTATTCAAAGCGTGCACAATGCGCAAACCTTTCCTGTCCTCCCGACTCCTCCGCGGCGTCTGATAAGTGTTGTCTGATTTTGACAGAGGCCCTATGATTTGTGTTAATGCCTGTGCTAAAAATACTGTGTGTTTGTGTGTGTGTGTACTTGGACCTCTAAGTTCTCTCTATTTATGAAATCCTCCTGACCAAAATAAGTCAAATTGAAATATATGTAGGAACAAATACAGGTTTGTGTGTTATGGAAGACCAAATATATATCTATATAGCCTATACTATTGTTCAAAATATTACATTTGGACACACCTTGACCCAATTCTCACTATTAACTACGACTTTTGCCTCAATAAACTCCTAATTACTGCTTATTAATCGTTCGTAAGGTAGTTGTTAAGTTGAGTGGATTAAGGGATGTAGAATACAGTCATGCAGAATAAGGCCTTAATATGTGCTTTATGGCCCGGTTTCACAGACAGGGCTTAGATTAAGCCAGGATTAGGCCTTAGTTCAGTTAGGCCATTTAAGTAGCTTTAATAAAGTGCCTTAGAAGAAACATTACTGGTGTGCACATTTTGTGACATATTTTAAGATATGTCAGTGCAAGTTGCTTTCAGTTAAAACAGCCCAAACATGCATTTTAGTCTGAGACTAGACTCAAGCCTCGTCTGTGAAACCGGGGGAATAAATACTAATAAACAGGCAATATCTTAGTAATAAACTAATGACGAGCAACTAGTTAATAGTGAGAATTGGACCCTAAACTAAAGTTTACCATACATTATATTCAGCAAGAATGCATCAAAATGACAGTTAAAAAATTGTCAAGTAAATTATGTTCTTTTGAACTTTCTATTCAAGTTTTCCACAAAAATATTAAGCAGTATGACTGTTAATAGTAGTATGATTAATAATACGATCAGCAAATCAGCATATTAGAGTGATTTCTGAAGGATCATGTGAGAGTAATGATGCTGAAAACTCAGCTTTGATCACAGGAATAAATTACATATTAAAAGATGTCAAAATAGAAAGTAGTTATTTTGAAGTGTAATAATATTTCACAATATTACTGTTTTTATATGATCGAAATAAATGCAGCTCTGATGAGCAGAAGAGACTTTTTTCCAATAACGTAAAAAATGTCCCGACCTCAAACTTTTAAACGGTATATATTTTCTTTATATTTATTTTATAAATCTGCCCCCCAATCCTCTCAAGTAATCAGTTGATTTTTCTGTGGAGTGCTTGAGTGGACAAAATAACCAAAATGCCCTAGCGTGTGTGTAGGTGTGACAGTTTGTAAGTGTCAGTTAGGGGGCCTGGGGTTTGACGTGACCTACTTACAGAGTGTGAGAGATGGTCAACGGATCACGACCCCGAAGGCTTCCGGCCTCACACACACACACACACACACACACACAGAGCGCAGTACTCGCAGTCGGTGACAGCACTAGGGCTAACGAGAACACACACAATCCTCCCACGACTCCCCACACACTTCAGCTAGAAGAATCCGTCATGTTAGGAAACATAAACCAGTCCCACCAGCCGCACTGTTTCCCGCCATTGTCATTGATCGCTTTTTAGATGGACAAAACAAATCACGGAGACTACAATTACTACCGTCAACAGTTGCAATCAGTGCTGAATCAGTTCCCTTCTCCTAACATGAACAATCTGCCATCGCTTAATCACCCTCGTGCGTTTCAAAACACATATGACTTTCTGTCTTCATGGAGAACCCAAGGAGACGTTCCCTCGGGTTCCCAGACGCAGGCTTGAGTCTAGTCTCAGACTAAAATGCGTGTTTGGGCTGTTTTAACTGAAAGCATATTGCACTGACATGTCTTAAAATATGTCTCAAGATTCACATCAGTAAAGTTTTTATCTAAGGCATGTTTATAAAAGAGACTTAAATGCCCTAATTGAACTAAGGCCTAATCCTGGCTTAATCTGAGCCCTGTCTGTGAAACCGGGCATTAGTATATTATAGAATGTACCATATCGGTTATCAGCCAATATTAGTGTTTATTTGGATATATTCACTAGCTTTCAAAATAATTAGATTTTTTAGTGTTTTATTTTTAATGTTCTGTTTGTTTTTCATAATTATTTTATACTTTTGATATAATGTTATGCCATTTTTATATGTCAAGATATATTAATACCATGCTGTTTTTCATTTAATACTATATATGATATTATTATTTCATTTTTGGTTTCTCAGGATCAGCCTGAATTTTAATATCGATGCATTCCTACTCTTTTTTTTTTTTTTCAGAATAGGCTTTGAGACAAGTATGGCTAAAACTCAAAATTGTGTTCACGCAACTTGTGTGCCATATATAAAAAACAAAAACAAAAAAAAAGCTATGTTGTCTATGAATAGTTTTTATGAAGTCATACTTTGCTGGAAATGTTCTGCTGTAGCTCTCAAATCTCATTCAGTCGCACCAGGTTTTATGTCCATAATGAGAACAAATGACATTTAACATAATTGTGGTCAAACCTGATGTCATGTATCATGTCAGGTTTGAGTTAAAGCTGCAGTAGGGAGGTTTGAGAAAACGTTGACTTAGCCTGAAAATTTGAACAAGTACAACTTCCAGGTCCCACCCCCTTGCTCTCTGCTGCGCTACAGCCCTCCCTCCACAGCTCGTCCTCCACAGCGGAGCCTGTCGTGAACGCGCAGGCTAGTAAACAGGCCCACCGATAACAGCGGATAAAAAGTTATATGGCACATTCACTAATAGGGACTAAACGTCAATAATATGCTTTACATTGACTATGGCCTGCCCATACTTTGGCTACAAACTTGGTCCTCAAATCATTATGTATTTTCCAATAGCCTACATGTAACTTTATAACGTTGCACTCTTTCTATAAGTTATAAAAAAGCTAGTAAGATAACGTTAATATAACGGTAACTAATGTTACAGCATGTAAGTAATTATTCTAGCGATATATAATGCTAGATAAGGTGTGCTAGTACATTATTTCAGCAACATGACAAGCCAGTGAATTAGCAGGTTTCAATTGTTGCTTAGCAGAGTGCGTGACATTTTATCTACATGTTAGTTTTGACACCGAGTCAATGGGCTCTGTGTAATTCTTTCTTTTTCGCTTGTTTATCGTCATCAGTCTTTTTCCTTTTACCTCTTTGTTTTATGAGCAGGTGTCACTGGAGAATTGGCAGTTTAGGTTGTTTCTCCGTCATAAGCACAGCTGCAGCACGCCGGCAATCTTGAGTTTGAACGACGGCTCGCGCTCCGGCGCTCGCGCTGTGCAAGAGAGGGGTGTGATCAGCGCGTACACAAGCGTGATTGACACTGCTAAGACACTCCTCCTGGCTCTGATTGGTTGTTTCTGACCGGGAGCGTGTATTTCTTGCAAATGGCAATAGGACCACTGGGAGGAGCCAGAGGAGCTTGATTTTTACACAGATTATCTGTCTCATATTCTACTGTCAGGACATAATGACAGTTTTAACAAATACATGTTTTCAAAAGTTACCTACTGGAGCTTTAAGCCTGAGGAAGAACCTGCTTTCACCAAGTGCAACATGTTCCTAGATCAACATCTTTCTTGATCCCGGAACAACATTCCAATCAACTAATCAGATTTCAGGAACAAGTTTACTGTTCATGTCAAGTTTAGGTTAAAAAACAGGTTTATGTGCTATTTCAGTGTTATTCACATCATTCCCCTCTGATTTAAGGGATAAGTTATGGGTAAGGTATAGGGGAATGTTGTTCCAGGATCAACAAAATATGTTAATCCAGGAATATGTCTTACTTGGCAAAATCAGGACATGCAAATGTGAGATTTGACAGATTTTCAGTGGATTATTGGTTAATTTGTACACAAGCGCTTTGAATCCTTATATAATGGTGCTTTTTCTAAAGTTTGACGGCCCTTCATTGAGAAATGTTGAAACCGTACCTTACCATTCATTCTCCGTTCCACGAAAGGAAGAAAGTGATACGGTTTTGAAACAACATTGAATAGGTCTACAATAATTTCATTTTTGGGTGAACTTCCTTTAAAGTTCAGACGTATGCATCACTTGACTATAATATCGTATGACACTGGCATTGTTGTTTGAGTTGCAGAGCAAAGCGTTTCCTCAACAGTGCGAGAAGCGTTAAGCGTTTGTCAGTGTGTGTGTGTGTGTTTCAGATAGACTGCAGGCGGGGTGAACCCTGTATTCATGATCAGTTTGGCCCCCGGTGCTGATGCCATGTTTTAATATTGCTTCAGTATTTCAGCTGCGTCTCCTATAATTCAGCCCAGCCTTGAGATGCACTTCTGAGTGCAGGCGGCTTTGAGTTTCACCCCTTCTTTTCTTCGCTCTTTCTCTCGCGCTCTCTTTCTGCAGAAAAGCTTTAACGCATACGTCTGTTTAAAAAATTTTATAGCTTAGAGCGCTGGATCAAATCCAACTTCAGGGGTTAAATTTCCTCAGAGGCCGGACTCTCTCTCTCTCTCTCTCTCTCTCCTTCAGTAGCGTTTCGCTGGCTTTTCTTGAGTCTCTCCTCCCCTCAGAACAAAAGAGGTCTCCATTGCGCTTCGCTGAAAGACAGACCTCAAACAGACACACACACACACACAAACTTCTTAACACATATACTCCCGCTTAAAAACTGAATCATTTGCCAAAAAAATTATGCCTCGCTCAATGAACCCCCGCCCGCTTCCACCTTCTTTCACTCTCGCTTTCTATTAATTTTCCTGTCTCTTAATCCACCCTCTCTATCATGTTACACATGTTTGGACAGACTTGTGTGTGTGTGCTGGGTTTAAATAGTCGCTTGTGTTTTAAATGGTTGTTTCTGTGTTTTTTCCCCCGAAGCGGGTGGTTTGACGGGTTTGTGCCAGTCCGAACACCTCAAACATACACACACACACACACACACACACACTCTTGATTTTTTTAAAGGCACAGGCCCTTGTCAGAAAGTTCTACGTGCTGCATGCTCCTGACGTCTTTCTGTGTTAAATATTTTTGTGAATTTGATTATGCTTTCAGGAAAATTGTTCTTTAAGGAAAGTTGGTTACCTCAGAAATGAATATATCTGATTCTGAACCATATTGAATACCGACCGATGTTAGATGCTCATTTGAAGTTAATCTTTAAAAACTCTAATAAAACTGTTTAGGATAATGTTTAACAAAGTCTTTATTCTTAGTACCATACTTTATAATATCATTAATGCCTAAATTGACTTAGCATATGGAACTATTTTATTTATTTATTTATTATTTTTTACTTAATTTTTTTTATTTTATTTTTTATTTTTGTATATATATGTATATATATATATATATATATATATATATATATATATATATATTTAATATATAATATTATAATTAAGTTTATTTTACTTTGACCCCCCCCAAATCAATACAGGAAATGCTGAAAAGTTCCTCTTTCTCTCACAGATCGTTCGAGTAAATCAGCAGCATTTGTGAGTGACCGTGTGACTCACACCTTCTCAGTGCTGTACAGCTGGACAACAAGAAAATCAATCCTCCTTTACCTTTCCTTTACCCCGTCCTTCTGCACGGTTCTTTCTGTCTCGCTCTTTCCTTTTTTCAGCAGTGTGTTTGCATCTCTCTCTCTCTCTCTCTCTCTCTCTCTCTGCTGGAGCTCGGCTGCAGTGTAACTCCAACGCCACGGGAGGGAGAACAGATGGAGAGGTTTTCTTTCTGTCCGTCTACCTAAAGAAAGGAGGGTTAAAAATGCCAGGCGAAAGAGTGTGGGGGTTTGTAGGGTGGCGGAGACAAAGACTCCCCAAGCTTTTAATACTGCACAGACGTGATGGAGCTTTGTGTGTGTGTCTGTGTGTGTAAGGTTGTGTATGTATATATTTGCTGTGTGTCTTTGATTTAGAGTTTAGATGGATTTTTTTATGAAGATTTATGAAGGCCATTTTTTGACAGGATCAAATGTGTTTTCAGTTTGTTTGTGTATGAATATAATATCTGACTCCTGAAGATGTTGTTGGGTATATTCCTCTCCTTCAAAACAACACACACACTCAAACTTGAGTGCTTGAGTAGGGAGAGACAGCAGTTATCATCAATCATGAAAACAAGAAAATAAAATGTTGGGGGTGTTTAGGAAAATGATGCATGCGTCTGATTGGTTAGTCAGGACAGCAACTGTAAACAAAGACTGTACTCTGTGACTTAATGCACAAAGACACATAATCAGTGGCTTTTTTTCACTGTAAATTTGAGAATGGATTGCTCAATCTGTGTACATGCTCTCAAACACACTCAGACCTGCACTCTTACAATGAGCTGGACCGTGTGTCTTGTTTCATATAGTGCAACACACACTATCACTTCTTTGCCTGGCATTCCAGAGTTTTCATTTGTGCATGTGTTCCTACCCACCTGGTTCATGTTAGTCTCTCACTCTCTCTTTCCATGAATAAGTGCCCAGATCTGTGCTTGAATGGGGTTTGATAGGCATCGTCAGGCAGCGGCGTTCCCTGTATCTGTCTCTCGCACTCAGCAGGAGCCGGGATATTGAGTTTCGCTTGGGTTCGGAAGTGAAATGGGGTGCAGATGAAACTGGTCTGTCCTCACCCTCTCCCTCCCTCACATCTCAGGCCGCAGGGTGCTGCCGTCTCTCTTCTGAGGGAAATATCACATCATGAAGGAAAACAGAGCCGCACTCTCCCCCAGTCCCTGCAGTGCAGATCATTTATTTATTCTTCACATCGGAATTGGAGCGCAGACAGAAAAAGACAAGATCAGATTCATAAAGTCCTTCTGTAAGATGTTGAAATGTGGTCGTTTGGAGTGTAACTATTTTTTGAAGTGTTGAATGTGGGTTTTTTTTTTTTGGGTAATTTTCATGTCTCGAATTTTAAAAGTAAATCCGTTAAGATTTGTGGCTATATTGGAGAATGCATTATTTATGTGATGCATGTCAAAATGAGGCTGTGAGAGATACGATTAAAGTGAGTAAATGCGTTGTACAGTCTTAAAGGTCCCCTATTATGCCCCTTTTCACAAGATGTAAAATAAGTCTCTGATGTCCCCAGAGTGTGTATGTGAAGTTTTGGCTCAAAATACCCAACAGATCATTTTTTACAGCATGTTTAAATTGTCACTTTTTGCGGCTCAGAAAAACGCGCTGTTTTAGTGTGTGCCCTTTAAATGCAAATAAGCTGCTGCTGCACGACACAGGGGGCGGAGCTTCATGAGCTCGCATAATGTCAGAAACTCTCCGTCGGACAATAATGCCTACAGAGACAGAGTGCTGTATAGAGATGGAACAGGTATAGTTTAGTAGTTTAATTACGGTTATAACGTGTTTGTCATCTGCTTGTAGGCCTATGTATCCACTATTATTAGCCTAACGTTACAAGTCTGCTGTTTCGGACCAGGTCCGAATGATGATCAAATATATACTGATTTAATAAAGTTTATTGTACATAACACAAAAGATGAAGCGTCAGTTTTACTTCAGAAAATCACCGTAAGAGCTGAGTAAACACAGTAAGATATAAGAAGTGTGCAAGTACATAAACGAATTTCGGTAGAGTTGAGGGAGCATTTTCTTTAAAAACAAAATAATTCCACCCCGTCTTCAGCGGCTGCCTCTGATTTCAAGAGTTAATAGAGAGAGAGCTATGTGGATTTATACATCCAGCCACACAACACCTACAACGCTTGGGAGACATTCTCGTCAGTGCAGCAGCCGTGAACTCGATCAGGGCGGGTCTATGTTAGAACGGCAGTGTCGGTCAACACTCGTGGGCGGGGCCTGTGCTTAGTGACGTCACTAAAACAGCGTTCTGAAAACAGGTCGTTGGGAGACACAGCTGATGATTTATGGGGATTAATAAAAAAGGAGTGAGTGGATTTTTATCACTATTGGGTGGTTGGGTACACACACTGCCAACACACATTTATGTCCAAACAGCATGCAAAAGTGAATTTTGCATAATATGGGACCTTTAAAGGAACAGCTCACCCAAAATGTAAACTTTTTTAAAGATTTTCTCAGGACGTTGAAGCTGCTCTTTTCCATTCAGTGGAAGTGACTGGCTACCAAAAAGGACAAAAAAAAAAAGCATGGAAATTCATACAACTTGCTTCTTTGTTGTAAGAATTTAGAATTCTTTATTATTCTAAATATAAAGAAAGTATATTTTCAAGTCTTCTCGAAGTCACACGATGTGACAAAAAAAACGAGTTTCAAGAGTCATTCATCTTTGGGTGAACTGTGTCTTTAAGATCCTGCGTGACAAGTATTTTTTGTCAATGAAAACATTCTAGTTTCATTGACTAAATGATTGACACAATGATACTCTAAAGTATGAAGTGTTGACTTTTTGTTCCCATCATATTTGTCAACTTAAGCCCAAAGTATACTTGAATGAATGCCAGCGTATAACAGCCGAACACACAGGCCTTCAGATACTGAATGACTGAATACGCTGTATTATTCATGCCAGGCCAGTAGTTGGCAATATTACTTTGTAAAGAAACATATAGACTGAACACGTAATACTCATGCGCATGATGATGTAACCTTTTTACAAATTCACGTTTTTGTAGTTTACACAGAGACGATGTCGGTATCATTCTCAGAAACCTGCGCTTTGAAAGTTTGCGTTTTCAGGCCCAAAAATGCCGTTGTCGTGTAAATGAACCGCCAAAACGTTTTTAGTGAGTGACCTCAGGAGTTTGACACGTGCACTAGAAGGTTTCATCCTTCAGTTTTCGAGCTATAAAATGTTCTTTACACATTTTTTTCATACTCATTTAAGGTTTCCTTTAACCCCCTCACAAAAGCACTCGGTAAGAAAATTTACTGGCCATAAATATTTTTAACCAGCCATGAAACATCTAGATTAATCCTTATTAACGTTACAAAAGTTATTAAGTCAAGAGCATTGAGTGGTTTTTATTTTGTCTTTTGTTTGATTAACATTAAAAACACAGATAGCATCAGGTTTATTAGGCTACTGTCACTTTAAGAGCTAATGCACAGATCCAATATACTGATACAGCTGTTTAAGTTCACTTAAGACATAGCTGACTGTGTTCACGAGGATACTCGCCAAGGCGGGGATTTTGACATCATTTTCTTTGCATATGTCTGTTCAAGCGCAAGAAGACGTGAAAGAGAATTCAATTCGGTATCCGTGCGCTGTCTGAGATGCAGATTTCTGTGCGCACACGAAACGTCCCACACCGTACGCGAGAAACTAACTGAGTTCATTTTCATGTCTTGCTCTTTCGGGACGATGTAGCGCTGGCCAGTTGCGTTCACAAAATTGTATTGTTAGAATTCATAAAGATATTACCGGCCAACTGGCGATTGACACCGTTTCATATACTGGTCAATACCGATTTTTACTCACGTTTGGCTCTTGGCAAGTGTTGACTATACACAAAATGCATTCCCTAATGTATATAGCCAAAGTATTCTTTGGGCTTCCGGCATCTATAAATCCACATCAAATTTGCCAGATATCGCTGTTAAAGTTATATAAAATGTTGTGGTTGTCTTGAGTCCCTACATGGTTTTGACAAGTCAGTCCAACTGAGCGAATGTATCTTTAAAAGCAAACATAATCATGTCCACACGCTGAAAGGACTGGGCTGGGAACAGAGGGGGTGTTTTGATTTATCCGTCCATATTAAGGCGACATTTGCAAACCAAAACCATAAACAAAACAGAGCAAGTCTCTCAATGGACGTGTGAAAGTGAGTGGGAAAACAAGAGGCAACGGCCTGTACCACTTGACCCTGTCTTAGGGGTGTATGAGCGATGGGTGTATAATCCCCTCCACTCACACCCCTCTGAGACCCCCTCCAGGGCCGTCCCAGCCGAGCTCACTCGCCTGTCAATCACGCCACAAAGCTGTCTGTTCGGGGATTAGGACCCTCTCTTTCTTCCTCTCTCTCCTCATTTCTTCTCTTGTGTGTCTCTATCTCATTCACTTATTCCCTTCATTGGCAGCTGTCTTTAAATTCGCTTCATTTTCTGCCTTCCTGCTTCCTCACAACTCTCTCTCTCTCTCCCTCTTTGGTTTCCTCACCTCGTGGCTGTAATCTTCTCACCGTACCTGCTTTCCCTCTCAAGCCGCTTTCTCTAACGATTCTTCGCGCCTGTCCGCTCTATCTCTCCATCCCATTCGTCCCTCATCCCTTGTTCTGCGGAGAGATGGAGGGGCGTCTGGCAAGGATGCTGGCGCTCAGCTGTGCCAGGAACCGCAGTGACAGACACACACGCGGACTGCAAAAAAGGATGCCAGACTCGTCCAGACCAACACCATCCATAGGAAAGAGAAATCACGAATGCGATCACTTTTATAGCTCAATTGTATCTGGTTCACAACCTTTCTTTTGACTCGAAGGCCCTCTGTTGTCCAGCACAATATCCCAAAACTCCCTGATATTATAAGCTGGTATTTCTGCTGTAATTATGACAAAGTTGTTTTTTAACAGAAGCTTAAAGGAAGAGTTCACTTAAAAATGAATATTCTGTCATCATTTACTCGCCCTCAAACCTGTATGAGTTTCGTTCTTCTGCTGAACACAAAGAAAGATATTTTGAAGAATGTCGGTAATCAAACAGTTGATGGACCCCATTGTTTTTTTTTTTCCTACTATGGAAGTCAATGGGGTCCATCAACTGTCTGGTTAAGACATACTTCCTCATTAAATTTAGTGCTGTTTACTATTAGTGCATGTCTACAAACAACAAAGTAGCAGCAATGAGACATATTTGAGAACTCATTTGGTGTTTCAGCATAATATCTGGGTGTCTGTGGCATCAGAAAGTTGAGCAATGAAAGAGCAATAACATTTTCCTGAATGTGGCCTCACACACACGTTATAATGCTGTTGAAGAGATTGAAAGAGATCCTGTCCTTCACCTTTCTGTAGTTCTAATATCTGTAATGTGAGTTTCTGGAGGTTAACATGATAATCATCTAAAATACCTGGAATAAGCGCAGGCTTTAATCTCACATTAAACCTCAGAGAGAGGGAGAGACCATTTCCCTGTTATTGCAAAAACAGGTGTGTGTGTGTGTGTGTGTGTGAGAGAGGGAGAGAGAGAGGAAGTGCAGGGTGATTTAACGTGGTTGTCTGAAACGTTATCTCTGTCTTTAATTCATCTTCTGAATGATCCGTTGTAATTAGATTTGTTTTTTATTCTCTTCCCCTCTGCTAGAGATTGATGGTCTGATTAAACCCACAGTCATAAGTGAGAGTCAGGCTCGCTCGCTCGCTCACTCTCCCTCTCTCGTCTAAATAAGAAAAGCTTTAAGTTCAATAGTGTCAGGAAACACACTGCAACGCAAATACCTTACGCTACCTTATTCATTAACCTGACATTGATCCAGACGTGTGCACATGCTTTCTGGGTAGTTGAGGTGATTGCTTCATCCAAAACTATTTTACACTGTAATTCTTGTATAATTGTATTAATTGAGATGGAATATGTACATGCAAATATTTTATATATATATTTTTAATTTTTTTTATTTTGTATGTGTGTGTGTGTGTTTATATATATACAGTATATACACATATATGCATACACAAAAGTAGTTTAAAAAAGTGAATAAAAAAATATATATGTAAATTTTCATTAAAATAAAATATATAAAATATTGACAGTAAATAATATTTGATTAAAATATAAAAAACATTTTTTTTTTTACATTTTCATTTAGTTTAAGTTAAAGTAGGCTAGTAAAACAGCTTAATTACCAAAAAAATAAAATAAAAAAAATGACTAGGTAGAATTAAAACAGAAAATATAAAAATTAAATGTAATTTAAAAATATTAACAAAAAAAATGACAGTATATTAATGATATTAAATGGGATTATCTACCTAGATTCAGATTCAAGACTCTTAGATTTGATTTACTCTAGACTGCAAGAACAGCATTTATTTTAAATGGAAATCTATTATGACAACATAAATATTTTTTACTGTCACTTACTTTCTCTCTCTCTCTCACACACACGCACACGCACACACACACACACACACACACACACACACACACACACACACACACACACACACACACACACACACACAATACATATAATATACATGTGTTGTGTGTGGTTGTAAGGCTTTTTCCCCCTTGTTTAACGCACATATTCCATATGCATTCACACACACACACACACACACACACACACACTACATATAATATACATATGTTGTGTGTGGTTGTAAGGCTTTTTCTCTCTCTGTTTAACGCACACATTCCATATGTATTCACACACACACACACACACAGACAAAAGAGTGAGAAGCCCCACACACAATACACTCACAGTGGAATGTATAAGCAAAAGAAGGAGTGATGGAGAGAAAGCAGGAAGGAGAAAAGGGAACATATAGGAGTGTTAAGCAGATGGATATGCTTGCGTTATTAATTATGTATCCTCTGGAGAATGGCAGCTTCCTTTAAGCTCCGCTCACTGCTGTTCCATAGTGTAGCACAATCAGACAAAAGCTTATAAAAGAACGGGGGAAAGAGGAGGAGAGAGATAATCCATCCCGCCGAAAGCTGCGTCATTAACCGTTTCATAGTGCCGTGTCATGGCGAGCTGCCGGCTGAGTCTTTGTGTCAAATCATCACTCTTTCTCTCTCGTATTCTCCTTCTCGTGAGGCTGGATTGTGGTGCGGCTTTTCTTTGGTGGTGCTGGAAACTTTGTTCGTGACTCTGGGAGTTTCATTGTCATTTCATGATTTCTAGGTCACTTCAAGTAACTTCACGTATTTCAAACATATTTTCAAAAGTGATATGCCACATATAAGAAATCTAGTTATATCAAGACGTTATGTAACACAGTGTTATTCTCACTGAAGGGGCCCCACATTTGTCACATGACCAGCTGAATGCTATTCACTTTATCTTAGTTGTCAGCATAACAACTAGTTGTCAGTGGAATAAATTAATCATTTGTGACAAATATGCCTGTCAAAGAAATGACTTCTGCATCATGAGTGATGTGATGCGAGTCAGTAGGTGTCCGAGACGGCCGTAGCCGCTTACAAAACGTGAATTAAAAATGAACATTTATCCCCAAAACACACTCTATCCAAGCCGGATTTCATGGTTTTTGGTATTAGTGTAATTGTCTATGGTTGTTTATGGTCAGGTCAACTAATAATAAGTCCAAGAAGGTGCATTTTAGAAAGTTCGTTACGTCTAGTGACAAAACTGGATGGCTCTCTTTATAATCTTCGCACATATGCAGTTCGGTTGATTGTAAAGGGAGTGATCTACTTACTTTTGATCTTGCTTGTGGCGTAGACACGATGCAGGGATATTTCAGGATATTGTGTGAGTGTTGGTGCATGTGTGCTTGGCTCCTGTCATTGGCAGAACGTTGCTGTGTCTGGCACTGAGAGAAGAGGATAAGAGGAGACCATCAAAGATGGGATTAGGAAGAATTACACACACACACACACACACACACACGCATAAAATGAGCCTGCCGCACACAATCCTCCTAAAATTTACAATCACAGACTCAGTTCTGATTGATTTTCATACAACCAAATGCTGTATAGAAAAAAACAGTTGAGTAATAATTCAACGTTAACGATAAAAGAATAAAGGCGTCCACTCAGCAACAACTATAACGATAATGACACAGAGAAATTATATCACTGGATTCACAAATTATAATTTTTTTCCAGCAGAGAATTGAGAAAAACATTGACAGCCAATCAGAATCCAGCAGATTTTAATGGGAATTACGTCAAAACCGGCAAGACTTCTTGGTTCCCTCGCGATTTTCCTATGGTTTTATAATTTAAAAAAAAAATGTATTAGTAAAATAAAGCCTATGGCAAACATAACTTGACGATACCTTTTGTTCTACAACATAAACTGCGCACAGCCATAATGAAAATGTGAATTTTGAAGCAGTTATGTTTATTTTTTGGAAACGTACGTTTTTAATAAGTAACTAGATTAGACAGTTAAGGGTGTGAGTGTGTGCCGTCTGCAAGGTGTCATCAAGGTATGTTTACCACAGGCTTTATTTTGCTTTATTTTATTTAAGAACTTTCAAGAAAAAAACGCTTAAATATGTCATTTTGGTGATCAAAGATGAGTTTTAAGGGATACAATTATTGACTACAGGGGGAGTTTAATGAATCGACAGCCTTTCAGCTAATCTTCGACATGTTTACTCTTAAACATTCATTTTGGATTGATCTATTTTTTAGAGTTTACACTGAAAAAAAAAAACCCTGTTTTATAAGAGAAGTCATGGACAGTTGAGCGACAGGGATTCAGTTTACGGCACTTCTCATTCACAATATCCAATTCTGAACGAAATTTAATGACGTCAAGGCTGTAATGTGATGGGTTATCTCCCAGTAGCGGGTGCTTCTCAAACCGAGGGCTGCATGTCTCGGCTGCTGCGTCTTCGAGCTCCGCTGAAGGCCATCTCAGTTTGGAGGATCCTTGGATCGCAGGCTTTGTTTCACGTCCTTCATTCAGCTCATTCTGAAGGATGCATCAAGTGTATTCTTCATGTCCTTCAATCACCCACAATCCTTTGCACACATTCCAATTCATTGCAATGAAATGGCACTGAAGTTGTTTATGCAAGACGAAACGAATATTTCCAGAGATGAAGGCATACATGTTATGTTTGGTGTTGCTGTAAATCAATGGCTTGACACTAAACTGCCAATGATGTAAGACACTGGGAGACCACAGACGGTTGCCATTCACTGCATCGCGTAAAAAGCCAGTTAATGGAAAGATTTTATTATTTTTGTGCCGTGACAATGGAGGCGGGAACATGTGTGACGTAGACAAACGTACTAGACCAGGGGTGTCCAAACTCGGCCTGAGAGGCTGGGGAAAAAAAGTCATATCAGCATTGATGTAAAATTTAGATCGGTTGCTGCGTGCGTGTTATATTTCTTTAACCGAGGAAAATAGATACAGAACTTGATTGATTGCATTTCGTTTGTCAGAGCCTGATTGAGTTAATTAGTGCAGTGCTCTTTCAAAAATACTTTTAATATGTTTATTCTTTATATTTTGCTCCTACCCAATCGGTTGATTGGTACCAGTCAGTTTTCCCATTCATATACCAATAATAAATGTACCCAGACATCAACATACTTACTAGACCTCAACTTGCCTCAACTCTCCTGCCTGGACGTTTCTAGTATGTCTAGTAACTCCTTGATTAGCGGGTTCAGGGGTGTTTAATTGGGGTTGGAGCTGAGCTCTTCAGGACAGGGGCCCTCCAGAGCAGGATTGGGCCGTCTCATTCTAGCACTCAGTGCTGAGGTGCGTCCAGCCTAAGAAGCCTCAGAAGGACTGCTTTAGGAAGGACTCAGCCTCGCTAGGATGCAGCTTTCTGTTTGATTAATAATAATAATTCGTTACATTTATATAGCGCTTTTTCTGGGACCTCAAAGCGCTTCACATATGGTAGGGGGGAATCTCCTCAACCACCACCAATGTGCAGCATCCACCTGGATGATGCGACGGCAGCCATATTGCGCCAGAACGCCCACCACACACCAGCTTACTGGTGGAGAGGAGACAGAGTGATGAAGCCAATTAGTATATAGGGATGATTAGGAGGCCATGATGGACAGAGGCCAAGGGGCAAATTTGGCCAGGATGCCGGGGTTACACCCCTACTCTTTTTCGAAGGACATCATGGGATTTTTAATGACCACAGAGAGTCAGGGCCTCGGTTTAACGTCTCATCCGAAGGACGGTGCTCTTTGACAGTATAGTGTCCCCGTCACTACACTGGGGCGTTAGGACCCACACAGACCACAGGGTGAGCGCCCCCTGCTGGCCTCACTAACACCTCTTCCAGCAGCAACCTGGGTTTCTCAGGAGGTCTCCCATCCAGGTACTAACCAGGCTCAGCCCTGCTTAGCTTAGCTGACCCAGCAGTTGAGTTACAGAAAAATTACCCAGCACTGGGTAAAAATATTAATAATATCTTGTTTGAGAAGCATCCAATAAGACCATCTCTGAAATGAGTCTTCCGGGTTTTTACACCCTCTCGGCACCACTGTGTTTAAAGCGGCTGACAGCATTGCTGCAGCGCGATTGTGTTTTAAACAGAACGTGTGTTGCTAGGTGTATTTGTGGATACTATTGTTATCATACTTGGTGTGAACAGGACTTAAAGGAATAGTTTACCCAAAAATTAAAATTATCCCATAATTTACTCACCCTCAAGCCATCCTGGCTCTTCCCAGCTTAGAATAGTTCCGACAACGGCCGTACGCGTGTTCATGAGAGAGTCGAGTTCCGGCGGGAGGGTGACCTCTGACCTGACGCATGACGTTGGATGTATGATGTAAGCGTAGCAAGCTTATGTACACTCTAAAACATGCTGGGTTAAAGACAACCATTTCTGGGTTATTTGGCAACCCAGTGCTGGGTAAATATTGGACAGAACACTTACTGGGTTATTTTTACCCAGCTTGTTGGGTTTTATACATTAACCAATTTGCTGGGTTGTTTTTAGGCAATGCTGGGTCAGACAATTTGATATTTGAAGGTTTTTCATTTTAAATAATAAAAATGCACTCTAAAATCTCTGTTATATATAGAGCAGGAACTGTTCATTTACAATATTTTTTAATAAATGTAACCAGAAAAAATGCTGGGTACATTTATTTTTTTAATAAAATATTTATTTTTTTATTAAAAAATAAATGCCGGGTTGTTTTTAGGCAATGCTGGGTCAGACAATTTGATTTTTGAAGGTTTTTCATTTTAAATAATAAAAATGCACTCTAAAATCTCTGTTATATATAGAGCAGGAACTGTTCATACACAATATTTTTTATTCAATGGCAAGTTTCTCAGTTTGGCAATGAAAATAAAATGACCTTTGACAAATGTAGTTTTAACCGGTTTGACACAGACTGCCCGACATTGGGTTACACTGACCCAGCGCTGGGTATAGGTATCTGATGACCCAGCAGTTGAGTTACAGAAAAATTACCCAGCACTGGGTAAAAATATTAATAATAACCCAATAAAATGACCCAGCAGACTGAACCCACCATTTGGGTAAAAAAAATAACCATGTTTGCATGTTTTTTTTTTACTAAACAGAGCCGGTTCATAAGAGTAATTTATTCAAGAATCATTCTACACCAGTCGCGTTGTGTATATTTTCTTTTTTCTCGAGGGAGCTCCGCTGCCAAAAGTGACACGTTTACATGCACACCGGAAAAACGGAAAGGAAGACACAAAAACTGTGTTTGCATTTAAACACTGTGTTCGTTACTTTAGTTATCTCACACACATGGTCATGTAAACTGTTCTCCGCTTGAAACTCAGGTGTGTTGAACTGCTAATACCTATTTTTTAATAATACGATGGTAAATTTGAGATGTTTTGAATAAGCTTCACTCCAAATAATAGACGCCTGTGTAGTGTATAAATGTGAATGTGACGAGAGCTTGGGGACTGATAGCTATGTCTCTGTGTGTGACCTTTTGATGTCTTAAACAGACATCATGCCTGTCATTCTTACTATACACACACACACACACTCAGGGCCGCTGATGGAAAACCTAATTCTGTCTTTTCTTTCCTTTTCAAAGAGCCACCAATTACATCCACTTCTCTCCACCTCCCTCTCACACGCTCACTCTCTCGTTCTCTTATTCCCTGTCCCCTTGCTTTAACGAGCTATCTTGTTAACGTCAGAGCCTCTCTTACTTTTAGCCTTTCTCCTTCTCTCGTTTTCTTACCCTCTGCTCATTCTCTCTCTCTCTGTTTTTGTACCACTCTTGTAGATATAGGTGTACACCGAATAGCTTTTGGCCTGATGAGAGATAAAAAACAAGGGAAAGAGAGGAGAGTGCTCTTGCTTTCAGAATAGAGGGATGCGGCAAAAGAAATGGAAAGCGAGAGGTTAGGCTGAAGGAAAAAATGGATGGAAAGAGACTTGGAAAAGCAATAACAGGTGGACCAGTGACAGAGATTAGAGCCCTGTTAGACAGGGGAAGTAATTGCGTGGTGCACATGTTATGGGAGGGTGATATTTTACAGCACACTCGTTTCTGGAAGCGATGCTTGTTGATGTGGGGTCTTCACACACAAAGGGACGGCAAATGACATTTACAAAAATAATTCTGAAATTCTTTTAGTATTATAAAAGAATCTCGCCCAAAATGCGTTTCACATCAATGTAGAAACGCATTGATTGGCTCAAGTTTCCTGCTTTCCTGATTTTTCCCATGAGAAAAGATCTTGCGAAATCTCACAAAACCACTCGACACCTCAATCAAAAGTCGGCTTTCAAAAGATACAGATTTCCCAATTTGATTCAGTTCCCCATTTACAAACATTTGATTAAATTTTCAATTCATTTTGGTATATATCAAAGTCTCTAGATATTATATTATACATGTATGTACAAAGATGGTGCACTCATGACGGATTAAGTCCCGCCTTCTAAATAAAAGAGCCAATCGCTGATTGCGTACAGATGCTATAGAAACAGTCAGAGACGCGCGCTTAAGGGCCTGTTCACACAGAACGCAGGTTTTCTGTTAAAAACGTGAGACGCAGCTCAGTGGAACGACAAAAAGTGCAAGGTCTAGAGACACGTTTTTAAAAGTTGACCTTCTTTTAACTTGAGCGCCGCATTTTTACAACGCTGTGTCATGCATGAGGAGTGCAAGGTTAAAGACGTCCGTCTAGCACGTGTTTACATAGAGAAACAACGGAAAAGTAGCGCAGCTAAAACTTGTTCTTTGTGCATTTGCTGGTCCGGCCTGAAAAATGCTGCTTTTTAATCATGATTTGACCATTTACAACATTTAAGACACTTGTTGTCAGATTTCATTTAATTTTTCTTGCATATAAACTAAATTCTCTCTCTGCTAATGCTGTAAATATAGTGTTTTCGAGTGATGCAAATGTTTGTTTCAGAGATACCTGTCACACTAGTGCACTAGTGTTTTTCTGATAAAAATTGTGATTTCAATGTAAATTGTTATTGTATATACGTATTATGATTGTGCGTATCATCATTTATATTAAGCAAAAATATTTAAAATATAAAGACAAAAATACTTACTGTTGTAATATTTCACTGTAAAATAGTATTTAGGTGGAGTTTGTGTAGTCACTCATGCACTCTTAAACATACAGCGCATATATTTATATAATGAAATCACAGCCTTTAGTTATCGTATTAAACCATATCACGATTTCAATTAATCGTGAAGTTCTAGGTCGCACTGTATGGTTTTGATTCACTAAAAAGAATCAGCTCATGAGAGTCATTTGTTCGTGAATCGGTCTACACTTTCCCCTGGCGAATGTCACATCTCATAATTAATATTAATGAACAGAGCTAATTAATTTCATATTGTGCCTCTTCCGACATAGGATTACGCTCCTGGCTACTATCCACATTAATTTTTACAGCTCTGAACTCTTTACTTTGTCAACCATTGTCTAATGTGCTTCTATTTTTATTTCTCCCAATGAATCTTAGGAGAAACATTTGAGGCAAAGTTGATACTAAAATGAAACTTGGCTCTAAGATTCCAGTTCAAAGTCTTTCCTTAGAGTCCCTGCATCAGTGAAGATGCTTTAATAGAGAGGGCTGCAGAGAGAAAACATCACTTGACTTTGGAGATTAGTGAAAGATGTAAGTATGGAGGAAGTGCGGAGGAAGAGGGCGGGCACGGGCAGATCTCCCACAAGCGGCGTTAGCTATGCCTGAATTGATGCCGTAATGAACAACCTCGCGCATAGATAATTAATAAGAACTCTTGATTAATTACACTGCGATGAGCTGCTATAGATGCAGGCGCGGAGGAGAGACAAAGGAGGAGTGATATGAATGTGAAAGATTGTTTAGTTCTGACTGTTTGTGTGTGTTAGCGTGTGCGTATGTCCCTGCATGACCTTCACAGAGAAGTTTAATGTTGTTTGGAGTTTAAAGAAATGTTCTGGGTTTAATACATCTCAAGCTCTACTGATTTGTGGCTTTACACAGGCAATTACTTCGACCTGACGAATTTATAGTAATGGACATTATGCCACAAAAGCTATTTGAGCGTTTCTTGTATTGAAGCTAAAATGGACTCATGACATGCAGAAATCTAATTTGCCTTGATATTTTGACATAAGAGGTCTTTGTACCAATTAAAAATCCTTCAAGTTTCTTAGCTTAAAATGTCCTTCTCATTAGAAATGCATTTATTTTATCCCAAAAAAAAAGGCTCATTTTGATATGGCAAGATCTGTGACGTCACACAGGCAATTACATTTGCATATGACTGCCTCAGGAGCAAGACATCGACGAATAGTTCTACATCATCTGCTCATAGGCTCCGCCCACTGGCGTTCAGTCGCTTAACGGCGGACATTTTCCTACACTGGATGTGAGCGTCGCGTCAAAAACATAAAACCCATTATAATCACTGACGCTGTCTACACTGATACGGTTTACAGATGTGTGTTCAGTTTCTGACGAACTACACACACTTCAGTCTGACGACAACAGGACCATTGGACGAGTGAAAGAACTTTCGCTTGGTACTTTAAATGATCATAAACATATATTGCTCATGGCTGGGTGAATAGTATTCGCTGAGTTTTGTTTAAGTTTAGAGACGTGCTCCAGAAAAAAAGTTCACGGACACGGAGAAGCAGAACGCACACCCTGTTTATTTTCTTTATTTTACAAAAGCACAATATTTTATTTCGATTGTAGGTGGGCACATACAAAAGTAGACATTTAACAGTTTATTTTTTAATATGTCTTAACTCTGTGTGACCAGAAATGATGGAGTAGTTTAAGTCTATTTTTCTGCTATGTGAAAAAAATCTGCCAAAACGCACCGGTGCGTTTGCCGTCCCCAGAGGGTTAAACAATTTATTTGCGTCTCTGTAGAGACTTCAGAAGGATCCCAGCATCAGAAACAAGTGGTTGAATTATTTTAATGGCGTCCCGGATCACGTCAGAGGATTATATGTTTGTCCGGAGCATTTTGTTTAGTAAGTGAGGCTCAGTGTAATGGAGAGTTCACACAGAAACTCTTGTTGAAAGATGAAGCAGCGACTGTATTGAATCGGACAGCAGCTGCATCACAAGATGAAGTAAATTATTTCATAATGCTTTAGCTGTAAATGATGGTTTTATATGGATAATGTTTTCAAAACACTGTGCAATAGCGAGTGGGCGTTGATACGGTGCAGTGACGTTAGCCAAACAGTGGCCATTTACTGACAAACATTAAAGGAGCCGCGTCTTAATAACTGATCATTCCAGACCGAGGCTCAAAATGAGGGTTGAAAATAATCGTTTTTCACATATATATTTGTTTTCTTTGTGTGCAGAAAACTTTATTAACGTTATAAGTTAACCTCATATTAAAATAATAAAAAAATCCATGTCATGATCACTTTAAAGGTGTCTGAATGGAAAGAGGCAGTTTTGTATGCCAGCTGTGGTGCCACGGCCCCTTTAATACCAATCTAGAGGCATCAGACCACAACCTCTGCAAAAACACGACACGACCTTTGGCTCCGCACCAAACACACACACACACACACATACACACATGCTGAATCTGAGGATCAAATGACAAACTGTTAAATGAAACCCGCAGGGACCTGTAGGTGAAGATGGAGGAGCTTCATGGAGTTACACTCTCTGGAGTGAACGCCGCTGTTTATTTGGAGGATGGAGAGAATACATATTGTTAGTCTTCAGTCCTAAATATAACTATTCAGAGGAAATAAAACTTTCAAATCAAAATTGCAGCTGATTCTAATCTAGTCATCTGTGACCTTGAGGATTCTTCCGGCCATGTTCTTTAGAAGCAGAACAAGCTGTAATTTTCACATTACTTCCGTCGCTGTAAAAATGTTTTTGTCTGTTAACATAAAAATGTGATTCATGTTAACATTTAATTTAGCTGGTTTTATTCAGTCAAAGAAAGTATTTAAATATAACTGAACAAACCTAACTACGTTGGGTTACACCAATGAAGGCATTTTGTAAGGATCAGATGGAAAAAACAAAAATGTTTTATCAGATGACTGAGTTGATGTCTAATTTCCACAAGCTATCGTTTTCATTTGTTTCAAGTTAAAGATGAGGTTTAAAAATGCATTTTGATGCCACTATATTGCAAAAATTATGACTCTTTTTTTTTAAACAGTTGAACAAATGTTGCTGTTTGGCTGTTTAGGATTCTCTTGCAAACCCTATAGAGCCACAGTATTTACACTCTAAAATATGGTAGGTTATTTCAACCCAACTTTGGGTCAAATATGGACAATCCCAGCCATTGGGTTAAATTTTTTAATTAAATTAACCCAACATTTGGTTTTGTCCTTTTTTGACCCAAAATTGGGTTACAACAACCCACCATTTTTTAGAGTGTAGGCCATATATTTTTTTAGGAGATATAAACGGATGGTTCACTCAGAAAGGACATTTCTGTCATCATTTACTCACTCTCATTTTGTTTTGCTGTATGATATTCTTTTTTATGCGGAATATAAACTATTTTGATTCTAATTTAGATTGTTGGTAACCAAACAGTTTTGGTAGCCATTGACTTTAGCTGTATGTACAAAAAACAAACAAACAGACGTTTTAATGCTGCCTTTACGTACTCCCCACTTCTGAAGTCGTGATATCAAGCTCGTCGCATTCAAGTGCTTTGTTGTCGGAAAGAACAGGAATCGTGGAGGACACCAGGTTTATTTTTGCTTATTTATTTGGAAGATCTTATTAAAGCCGAAAAGACATTTAGCGTCCCATTCATTGACAACCATATAAACATTCACCACGCTATAAGTCAGCTTGCTGCGATTCTGGAATTTCGGTCAAATACAGACTAGTTTCACTTTGTATATAACATACAATACGCTTCAAATGATTATTCACATTTGTAAATATGCTCTACTTTAACGAGTAGACAAGGCGATGTTGTCGTTGTGGGAAAAACTGATAAAGAATAGCAGTCACAAACTCGGGAACTTGGGTATCAAAATGATCCCAGTGGTAAATATGACTTGAGAAGGGCGTTCATGTCCAATTTTTAACTAGGAAACTTGTATTTCTGATTATTCCAATAGCATGTGAAGGCAGCATAATTGTTTGGATGAACTACCCCCTGTAAACCTCGATGATGTAGCCATCTCCTCATATAAAATTGTATTTTAACATCCCCCCTTTAAATACGGCTTCTATGGGATTTAGTTCCTAGCCCATATAACACATTAAGCACAACGTTTTTACTAATCAATGTACTTATGCACTGAGTTCAGACGGGCTTTCCAAAGACAGATGCTGACAGGAAGTGCCATCATGTCACAATGAATCTCTGCGGTGTGTTTAGGTCACCAAAAACACCACTGAGCTGAACTGATGGATAGACAAATGCTCATTGTTGTCCAAAAGGGGCCGGGGTCATGCATTTTTGTGATTTCTCTCCCTCTCTGTCTCCTTTTGTCATCCGTTCTTTTGTAAATTGATGACAAAGGGCATTTTTCAAGCTCTTTCTCTTTCCCCAGCCCCTCCCTCACCTCCTCATTTCTCTTCTTTCATCCTTTCTTCTTTCCAGCACTCTCACTTTCAGACTCTCTGTCCATCTATAGTTGTCTCGCTTTTTAGTCTCTTACCTCAGCATTCTCTCGCTCTCTTTCTTTACCTGTCAGTCTCCTCGGCTGGAGGTCTGACTAATTATTCTCCTCTCTTTCTCTTGCCCTCTCTCCTCTCGTGACACTCTGCTGAAGACACCTGGCTTAACCCAGCAGGACATCTCTGCGTCCATCTTTTCTCTCTGTCTCTCCATCCCTCGCTTCGCTCTGCCCTGGCTCTTTTGTTGTCTGATTTTACCACTGGTGCAGATATTCTTCTTTTCAACAAGAATACAACTAAAGTAATTAGCTACCCAACTGTTTTCAACATCGATAATATTAAAGCACCCCTATTATTATTTCCCAAATATCATCTTTCATGCAGTGTGCAATATCGCTGTTTGTGAATGTAAAAGGTCTGCAAAGTTTTAAAGATCAAAGTGATTGTCTCCTAAGAGAAAGAATCGATTCTGAATTGCTGAAACGAGTCTCTCTCTGTTACAAACCTATGTAACAATGTAACAAATTTGCATAATGCCAGTCTATGGTGTTCATTGGCTGCCTGTGAACAGCGTCTACTTTGACCCTCAAACACTAGTTGTTCCTGAGACTGGAAGAGTTTGGTTCGTGATGTTCATGTTGAGAAGACGCGGTTTTCAGCGCTGAGAATCCAATCACAGACCAATCACAACAGACTGAGCCATCTGACCAATCAGAGCAGAGTAGCTCTCGGAAAGAGAGACTGAATCTTCAAACGAACAGTTTTCTGACTCTTTGAGAAATAAGGTGATGTGCAATGTAAATAAAAAAATTTTTTATTTTTTTTTGCATGATGTAAATCTATTTTAGAAAACTAAAAAAAAAAAAAAAAAAACTATGAAGCTTTAAAATAGCATAATAGTGGCACTTTAAGAAAAGTTTTTTTGAACACCTAATCAGCACTTTGACATCACAGGAATAAATGACATTTTAAATAAAATATATTAAAATAGTAAACAGTAGTTTTAAATTGTACAAATATTTTTGCTGTATCACTGTTTTTAATGTATGTTGATCGTATGCAGCCTTGGTGAACATGAGAGACTTTTTCTCAAACACATAAAAAAAAATACTATTTTCCCCAAAATGTCAGTTCATCCAAGAAGTTTGTATTTGATCCAGAAGGGATTCTAATTTGATCCCATTAGGATTTTTTAGGATTGGATCTACATTATGACAGTAATCCTGTAAAGGATTTTTTCGACAAGTGAATTTTAACATCTAACACATTTTCTTGTTCGTCACACTCTTTCTCCCCCCCATCTCTTTCTAACTCTCTCTGTCACTCAGCATGTTAACCTAGTCAGCAAGTTGGTGTGAACTTTCTTTCTCCGAGAGTTTGATAGGAATAATGATCAGCCATTTTTTCCTCCCTCTCTCTTTCTCCCGAGAGATGGAGGGGCGGGAACGGTTGAGGGAGAGAAAGAGAGTCAGGAAAGAGTGAATAGGGAGTTTCTGTTTTCCTTTTTTTTTTCCCCAGCGTTTTCATGTTTGCTGTATTTGTGAATGGTCTCTTCAGAATTCCCTGATACTAAGGAGGGAATCGTGCTATTTTTAAACCCTTTCATATTTAATTATCACAATCATCAGGGATTTGCTGCATCTTTTCATGAGTGTGCATATGGATCGCATCCTGTTTGTAACAGTGTAGTTGTTGTGGATTTGAGTTGTTGTTTTCCTTCTATGTGTGTGTGTGTGTGTGTGTGTGTGTGTGAATAGAGCGTTTGTCGTGGTATTCCTCTCACGGGACTCTACACGTCGCCGCGCTCTCGAAAACGTGCCTCTACCCCGCTGGGACGCTCGTACTTCGCTTCCAAAATTCATTCGCTCTCTTTATTTATCCAGCATCCCTCCATCATCATGCAAATGAAAGGGTTGCCAGCAGAAAACGTTCCCGTGGACCACAGCGCAGCTCCAAAGCCTCTCTCGCCAGAGGCCTGTCAATCATAGCCTCAGCTGTCAATCTCCCCCCCGACAGGAAGTGCTCTTGAGAACACCGTTTGAGAGGCTCTTTCTAATTGGCTGGGGGGAGAGAAGAATGTCATAAAGACCCCGTGACCCTCGATGAGTTTGAGATGAAAGTTTTTGTGTGCTAAAAAGATGCCCTTCGGCACTGCGGAGGAGATGAGATTCGTATGGTACTCCACACACACACACACACACACACACACACACACACACACACACACACACACACACACACACACAGCTGTGTTTTTGTGATATATGAGGACATTCCATAGGCGTAATGACTTTTATACTGGACAAACTGTATATTCTATCCCCCTACACTGCCCCTATCCCTAAACCTACCCATCACAGGAGACATGCTGCATTTTTACATTAAAAAAAACACATTGTTTTTTATGTTTTTTAAGCTATTTGAAATATGAGGACTCATGCAATGTCCTCATATATCACGTGTAAGTTGTAATACCAGTGTAATATGCATGTCATTATACACATTTGTGTCCTCATATATCACAAAAACAAAAGCACACACTCGCAGCAGAAACTGGCATGACGCACATCTTGACAGGATTGAAGCAGTAGTCAGTCTCATCTGTCTGCTGACACCTCTCTCTCTCTCTCTCTCTCTCTCTCTCTCTCTCTCTCTCTCTCGGGTCTCTAGCTGTTGATTTTTTACCACAGGGCTCCTTAACTTTGGGTCCTTCTGGGACCCCGGCCTGACCGCACTAGACCCACCAGAGAGAGTATACATGGAAGAGATAAAGAGAGGCAGTCTGAGGTAAAAACTGCTAAATGGAAGTGCGTAGAAGGAAGAGTGAGAGAGTGGAATGACTTTCAGATGCCGGGACGGTTGATTTGTGAAGGCGTCGGGCTGTTTCGGGTGTTGGGCCTCAGGGCGTGGAATAGCACTGGCCCTGTCTCGCCCCGCTCACCACACGGCCCTGTCAGGACACAATTCAGAGACCGCGCGATATTGGAAAAAAACTGACATTGCGATATTTTGTTTTTCTGCGATATACAGTATATTGCGATATGAAACAGTTTCACCAGATGATTTGAATAGCTATATTTAGAAATAATCATTTATTCTAGAATGATTGGGGTGATTTTGTAGAATCTTCAAAGAAAATAACAAGCAAATTACAATTATAGGTAAATACAATAGGACAAAGATATCAAATAAATAGTGCTTTATGTTTTTCAGGTAAGTCTAACAGTATTCAGGTACATAAATGCTACAATTAAATGTAAAATAACACTGCATAGTCTTCGCTGTATAAATGAAATAAAAAATAATATTTGTTAAAGCTACAAAGGTGATTTTCTCTTTGTATTGTGTTGTTTAATTCAATTAATGACACAGACAGCATCAGGAATATTAGGCTGCTGTCACTTTAAGACCGAATGCACGGATCCAACATAATGATACGAATCCATTTTCTTTCTCAGCCGTTTACATTCATGTGAGTCATAAGCGAATGTGTTTACGAGGACACTCTCCAAAGTGGGCGTTTTGACAATTTTGCCTCAAGCACAAATAGACGTGGAAAATACCAGAATTAGGTGTTCGCGTTTGCATTAGTTCTCTTTGAGGCACTCTAGAAAAAACTTTCGGGTAATTTGTACACCTCACAACTTTTTAGAGGCTTTAAAGAACCATTTTGGATTTTCAGTCCACAGTTCTTAAAATAACCATTTTGTTCTTATCTAAAGAACCTTGTTCCACTATAAAGAACCTTTTATGGAATGGAAAGGTTCCATGGATGTTAAAGGTTCTTCATGGAACCATCAATGCCAATAAAAAACATTTATTCTTTTTTTGGTTGGAATTGTAGTAATTTTTGCTTCTTAAGCTATAGCTGTACGGATGAATTATTATTATTATATTGCTTTTGTTATTTTTGTTGTTATAGTATATGTTTTTCAGATCAGCATATTGGTTCATATGTTCTTTGTGTAAATGAAAGTCAAGATAAAACAATGGAGGACTAGGAGTGCCACTTTTAAATAAGTGAAAAAATAATCAATTATCAATGTATTAATTAAAATAAATAAATAAATAAATGTGATATTTCTTTTGTTATTCAATTTGATAAATTGATAAATAAATCACATTTAAAAATGTTGATCTAAGTCGTGTTTAAAAATGGACTTACTTTTTAATTAGCCATCGTCTATTTTCCTGTAAAAAAAAAATGTATCTAAAAATCCTTAAAACAGGATTAATTAACTTAAGCAGCTCAGGATAAAACATCAAGACTTGTTATCTTGACGTTTTTTTCCCACTAGTGTTTTAATTAGCTTATACTTTAAACAAGTGAAAATATCTGCGTGTATTGAGCAAGTCTTGCCATCGAATGCAGCATCCATGTCAAGTACATTTCAATATTTTCTCTCAAATCTTTCAAAATACTCATAAAGAAAATGATTGAATTCGGTGCTTTTAAATACAAAAAGTGTAATATCTTTAAAGCATTTACAAATTTATTTTCTTTCCACGTGGTTTATCATATTCATTTGGATGTAGTTCATACTTAGAGACTTTCCCACCTCCTGTCAGGAAAGGGCATGACGGTAACGGTGACAAGGACACACACACACACACACACACACACACACCTGTTCACCTGCTTTGTGCTTACAGACACACCAGGTATTTGCTTTCCAGTAAATCATCTTTAGATGGTCATATTTTAATCAACTGAAATAGTATAAACTAAACAAATTGCTTAAGCAATCATTAAGAAGTTGAAAACCAATAGCATATTGTTTTATGTGTTCCTTGTCTTTTAAGACTCCAGATCTGTTTCTTGTATCGGTCCGGTTTCTTCCTGTCAGGGATTGTATGCAGTAGCTCTTAATCTCCGCACACACACACAGAGTCAGGTGAACCTTTGAGTAACAGTTTCCTGGGGCCCTGAAGACATCTGAGCCCCATGTTGGGGTGTTTATAGGCCTCGTGGATGCTCTGGAGTCTGTGAGGTGGACAGTAGGGCAGTGGCGTCTGACCCAGGACCCCACAGGCCCCTCAGTATGTGGCCCCTCGGTCTACCTCTGACCCCTGCTGACTCGCTCTAATCAGACCGTTACATTTGAGAGAGTGAGTTTAACCTGGAGCCGTCTCCCTTGAGGAAGGAGTCCACACACTAACACACACACACACACACACACACACAGACTTTATTCATATGCACACATTTAAGAGTAACACACACTAATTTCACACAGAGACCTGTGGTCACACACCAGCTGGACTGAAAGCTTATCCACACCTATGTTTGCGTGTGTGTGTGTGTGTTCCTCTGATCCGGCATGAACGCTCACCTCTTTAAACGGCATTATGATTCATTATGCTGTGAATCATATTCATGTGCACATACAGACTCACACATATGTTAATCTCTCTGAACGGGGGGCTTTGAGAACATACAGCTGCATAAATATACAGGCCTGATCTGGGGATATGAAATACAGACAGCGAGAGAAGGAAAGCATATGTTCTCTCTTTTCTCTCTCTCTCTGTCAGTCTTGATGGATTTTGATTTCGTTTTTTTTTTTTTTTTTTCGTCCTGAAGGAAGGGGGTTTGGCCGTTCATTAGCATTTATTTCACGTGTGATTAATGCTAAACTTTCCAGACTGCTTTCAGAGGGTGTGGAAACGATCACACTGTTGAAAACAAGGGATGTTTGAATAAGAAAGACGAGAAAATCCAGCTTCACTGCTGTCTGATGAGAAAGCGCACAGCGTGGAGGGATATGAGCGATGTAAACCGCCTCCTGTCAGGAAAGGGCATGACAGTAACGGTGACAAGGACAGAGTTACCTTCACACACACACACACACACACACACACACACACACACACACACACACACACACACACACACACATTCTCTGTTCACCTGCTTTGTGCTTACAGACACACCAGGTATTGCTATCCAGTAAATCATCTTTAGATAGTCATATTTTTTCTTTGCAGCCTACTCTGCACTGATTGGTCTACTTTACTCTGCTCTGATTGGTCAGATGGCTCAGTCTGTTGTGATTGGTCTACTCTGCTCTGATTGGTCAGATGACCCAGTCTGTTGTGATTGGTCTACTCTGCTCTGATTGGTCAGATGGCTCAGTCTGTTGTGATTGGTCTACTCTGCTCTGATTGGTCAGATGGCTCAGTCTGTTGTGATTGGTTTACTCTACTCTGATTGGTCAGATGGCTCAGTCTGTTGTGATTGGTCTACTCTGCTCTGATTGGTCAGATGGCTCAGTCTGTTGTGATTGGTCTACTCTGCTCTGATTGGTCAGATGGCTCAGTCTGTTGTGATTGGTCTACTCTGCTCTGATTGGTCAGATGGCTCAGTCTGTTGTGATTGGTCTACTCTGCTCTGATTGGTCAGATGGCCCAGTCTGTTGTGATTGGTCTACTCTGCTCTGATTGGTCAGATGGCTCAGTCTGTTGTGATTGGTCTAATCTACTGTGATTGGTCAGATGGCTCAGTCTGTTGTGTTTGGTATACTCTGCTCTGATTGGTCAGATGGCTCAGTCTGTTGTGATTGGTCTACTGTGCTCTGATTGGTCAGATGGCTCAGTCTGTTGTGATTGGTCTAATCTACTGTGATTGGTCAGATGGCTCAGTCTGTTGTGTTTGGTATACTCTCCTCTGATTGGTCAGATGGTCCAGTGTGTTGTGATTGGTATACTCTGCTCTGATTGGTCAGATGGTCCAGTGTGTTGTGATTGGTCAGATGGTCCAGTGTGTTGTGATTGGTCTACTCTGCTCTGATTGGTCAGATGGCTCAGTCTGTTGTGATTGGTCTAATCTACTGTGATTGGTCAGATGGCTCAGTCTGTTGTGTTTGGTATACTCTGCTCTGATTGGTCAGATGGCTCAGTCTGTTGTGATTGGTATACTCTCCTCTGATTGGTCAGATGGTCCAGTGTGTTGTGATTGGTATACTCTGCTCTGATTGGTCAGATGGTCCAGTCTGTTGTGATTGGCATACTCTGCTCTGATTGGTCAGATGGTCCAGTGTGTTGTGATTGGTCTACCGCTCACAGCGTGTGTCAGAAACGACATGCTCATTACCATATCTGAATCTTCAGCTCTGGATCTTCCTCAGCTGTTAAATACACAGTGATACGAACAAACTTTGTTTACCTCGTAATTTTTTCACCAAAATGTCATAACTCATCCTGCCCTACATTTTTTTATTTTTCGATAATCCGATAATTTTGATAAATTTCACTCAGATGTACGTCACAAAACGGAAAATAAGATTTGATACTGTAATTGATATCCTATTGTAGTCTTTGTTTTTATTTTGAATTAATTTTAATTTTAAATGTTAAGTTTACTTATTTTTGTAGCCTACTTCAACTTAAACTAAACAAAAATTAGAAAAGTTTCATTAGTAATTAGCTGAAATAAAAAAAATTTTTTTTTTTTTAATGGTTTTAGTTAACCATCATAGTCCTGTTTGTGACTGCATTATTATCTGAACACGAGTTTTAAATAATATCTTATGCGGTTTTGCGTCTGAGGTAAATTTATTTAGTTTTGAGGATGTTTAGGTGTTTTTAGTGCAAAACGAAAAAAGAAGAAAAAAAAAACGTTTTTTTTTTTGCTGCAAACTTCCTGTCTTCCATTTGCATCTTTTTTCCAGTTTTCCCCTTCATCAAGCCTCTTTTTCCTTCATGTTAACTTAATTTTGGATCCTTTTCTTTTGTTTCCCTCTGTAATTCTCCTGGCTTTCTCTCTCCCGCCAGGAGCGTCCATATGGAAGCCATTACTCCCGCTGTTCCTCACCACAAACATTCCAGAAGTGCCTCCAGCTCTCTCTTTCTTCACAGCAGCTTCTCGCTCCCTCTCTCCTTCCTCTCCTCCCCTTTCACCTGTTTTCGTTGTCCTCATTTCCATCATTTTCAGAGTTTGTCTGCGGAGCTCATGTGATAATTGGCCACATGTGATCTGCTCATTGTCAACATCACAGCATATTTACATACTGGCCTTTAGCTGTCGTTAAATATCTGTAAACAATCGCATATCGTTTTACACCACGTAATTGTCTGTGGATATCAGATGATAATCGACGTAATATGACTTCATTTTTAGTCTCTGCGTGTGCTTTTGTAATCTTTTTTAATGTTGTGTGTGGTGTTTGCACAGAGTTCATTTGAATGAAAAGGAAGATGGTTAAATATTTGTGTGTTCTGACGGGCCCGTCGCTGCAATGAGACGGTTGATCTAAACAAACATCCTCCTCGGCACAAAGGCTCTGTTTTGGTCAGGAATGTTTAGGCAAACGTGGACTCCCGAAAGCCTGAGAGTCTCGGGAGCAGATTCACTGTCGCTCACTGTATAATTCATCAGATAATGCAGGTGAAGACGGGTAAATAAAACAGCTGCATTTCAGTGCATGTCATTTTAGGCTTGTTCTATCCATCCATCCATCTATCATTCTATCTATCGTTCTATCCATCCATCTATCATTCTATCTATCGTTCTATCCATCCATCCATTTATAGTTCTATCATTTTATCCATCCATCCATCTATCTATCCTTCAATCTATCGTTCTATCCATCCATCCATCTATAGTTCTATCATTCTATCCATCCATCCATCCATCCATCTATCCTTCAATCTATCGTTCTATCCATCCATCCATCTATAGTTCTATCATTCTATCCATCCATCCATCTATCTATCTATCCTTCAATCTATCGTTCTATCCATCCATCCATCTATAGTTCTATCATTCTATCCATCCATCCATCCATCCATCCATCTATCCTTCTATCTATCGTTCTATCTATCCATCCATCTATAGTTCTATCATTCTATCCATCCATCTATAGTTCTATCATTCTATCCATCCATCCATCCATCCATCCATCCATCTATCCTTCTATCTATCGTTCTATCTATCCATCCATCTATAGTTCTATCATTCTATCCATCCATCCATCCATCCATCCATCCATCCATCATTCTATATCGTTCTATCCATCCATCCATCCATCTATAGTTCTATTATTCTATTTATCCATCCACCCATCCATCCATCCATCTATCATTCTATCGTTCTATCTATCGTTCTATCCATCCATCCATCATTCTATATCGTTCTATCCATCCATCCATCTATAGTTCTATCATTCTGTCTATCCATCCATCCATCCATCCATCTATAGTTCTATCATTCTATCCATCCATCCATCCATCCATCCATCTATAGTTCTATCATTCTATCCATCCATCTATCTATCCATTCATTATTCTATATCGTTCTATCCATCCATCCATCTATAGTTCTATCATTCTATCCATCCATTCATCATTCTATATTGTTCTATCCATCCATCTATCTATAGTTCTATTATTCTATTTATCCATCCATCCATCCATCCATCTATCATTCTATCGTTCTATCTATCGTTCTATCCATCCATCCATCATTCTATATCGTTCTATCCATCCATCCATCTATCATTCTATCTATCGTCATTCTATCTATCCATCCATCCATCTATAATAATTCTATCGTTCTATCATCCATCCATCCATCCATCCATCCACCCATATATCATTCTATCATTCAAACATTCTATCTATCCATCCATTTATCATTCTATTGATGTATCTATCGTTCTATCATCCATCTATCCATCCATCCATCTATCATTCTATAGTTCTATCAACCATCTATCCATCGTTCTATCTATCCATCCATCCATCCATCCATCCATTGTTCTGCTCTATCTATCAGTCTTTTTATAATCGTATCCAACTGTCTGTATAGCTATCAGTCAAGTTTTAAAGTTCATAATACATTGCTATTTTTAATAGCTATATTCTGTCTCTCTCTCTGCGTGTGTTTTGCTGGTCTCCTGACGGTGTGATAGGAGCTCATATGTCTGGCTGGTAGGTGTTGTTTAGTCTGCTCACTGGAGACCCAGGACAGGCTTTAATCGGGCCCTGGAAGCCATGAAGAGAAAAGAGAGAAAGCGAGATGTGCGATTTCCTGTTCCTCTGAGAGGTCTGATATCTGCGGCCTACCGCTGGTCTGCCGGACCCCAGCCGTGACTCCCGCTCCTCCATGCCAACGCTCCTGATGAGATCAATGCACGCTCGGAGCTGAATCAGCTTAGTGTGGTGCAATACAAGCTGAAAAATCAAGTGGAAATTGCAGAAGTCAAAAGTCATTCTCACGGCATATCAAAGTGATTGGAAGTGAAGGATTTCAGCTGGTGTTCGCTCGAAAGCTTGTTATCACATGCAATCACCAACTTAGATCTAATTCTCAAATCTGGAAAGCTTTTTTTTGGCTGGTGGGAAAGAAGTTATTGAGCCTTCATGAGAACATTTATTGGTGGCAAATCTTTAACCATAAGCATTAAACCTCAGCACTAACTGTTTGTTCAGTGTTGGCGAAGGACGGAGAGTGCTATTCATTTTGTATATTCTTTTTAATGTAAGTTTTAATTTAATAAAACATGCAATGCAAAACATCCCACATGCTTACATTGTGCAACAGACATGAATGAGACCTCAGATTATATGCCTTGCTTATTGATTGATTGATTTTTAAGATTTTCGCATAGTGTATGAAAAAACAAGCAAAAACATTTCATTATGCTACAAACATGAATGAGACCTCATGCTGTTTTTATGTATGTATGTATGTATTAATTTTATTACTTTTTTAAGCTTTTCGCTTGGTGGACGAGCAAATCCCATAATCCCATAGACTCATAGACTTTTAATGGGATGTCATTGAGCGTTGGCCTCTTTTGACTGCATAGCAACGTTATAAAAGCCACCCAAAACACTGAAGCAACTGCATAGCAACACTTTGGCAACCGCCACTCATTTTCTTTAAAAAATCGCGTTTCTTTTATCACTGATTTTACTTGCGATATGTGTTATTAATGTAGACACAGTGGTTATTCACGCCAAATCTGGGGATGATGTCCTCATCTAGGGTGTGTTGAAACCTCTGCATTTATCATGAAAAAGATTCTCCAACATCTCTGACATTCCATTATCACACACACACACACACACACACACACACACACACACACACACACACACAAAGGTCCACCTCTCTGCACCTGTGCCCCGAGCTTGTTTTTGGACACAGCTCGAGTTTCTCGAGAGGAATCTTTGTAATGCAAGACTGAGGAACAAGAGGACGGTGGAGGGCTTTATGGACGAGGGAAGGTGGGTTCGGGTGGGGGGTGCGGGGTTTGAGGGTCAGTGCTGTCGGGGGCGGGACGGGGTGAAACTAACACTCGGATCTTTTCAAGAGCTGTCAGGGTCAGGGAAGGGCGTCGGCGAGTTTGACAAAATGATGTTTCTGCCCTCATAAACGAGGCCGGCGCACACACACTCCTGTCACCTCTGCCCCCCTCCATCCCCCCACTCCTTGTTTCAATGTGTGACCATGAATGCCACCTTTGTTCCAGAGCAGGAGAGAAAGGGAGAGAAACCCAGGGTGGGTGAGAGAGAGAGAGAGAGAGACAGAGAGAGAGAGAGAGAGAGAGAGAGAGAGAGAGAGAGAGAGAGAGAGAGAGAGAGAAACAGGAATGATGAGTGTTTGGGATGAGAAGGAATGGTTGGAGGAGTGTATTATCATGTTTATATTTAGAGTAAACAGAGATGTCGGTATAATTTCACTTTAATCTGCGCTTTGAAGGCCTGCCCGCGTGTGCGGTTAGCTTTTGTCGAGCTTTGCGAACACAAACACGCACACAAAAGACTTGCAGTTGTGTACAAGACTGGTGTGTTTTCATCCCAGCTTCAGTTCCACACTCTCAAACTTGACTTTTGTGGCTACATTTTTAAACATGCTCCCTTTTCCTTCAAGTTTTTTTTCCCTTTCTTCAAGCTTGACACACGGGTCAGAAATTCTTTGGCGAGGTTCTGCAAACGTTCTCTAATTATCTGCCGAGTGCTTGCTTAACCCTGAGTTTGCTCATTAGACATTGCCGGCTGACAGTTGTTCAATCACGAAGGCTAATGCGGTCCAGTGCTGAAACATATGTAATTACACAGGCTGTGTGACTGGGTCTGGGACACACACACACACACACGAAAAAGGAGCGTTGATGGATCACGGTTTTCGCGTTAGACTCTTTATTTCAGTTTATTTTTATTTATTTTTGTACAAATCTAGAATGCTTCCACTATAATAAAAAAAGCTGTCTATATGTAACTATTCTGGAACAATACCGCTAGGCTAGATATGCAAACAAATACATGAATGCTTTGTCAATGCATTTCAAAACGTATGGCTACTTATTATTATTCAGGTAGCTAATTTCACTATTTTTTTAATGCTTCTCATTGATCCAATTGTGAACAATTCATCCGTGCATATGTTTCTTTTTTTTCACCTTATAATTCTTGAGTTAACACAACGCTCCAGTGAAACGACAGACGTATGCCGGACTTCTCCAATCATTTGTCCGCATTAACCCTGTCGCTTTCTTACAATCGACTGCAACCTCAAATTTAGATCTGCATCCAACCCCTCAACAACAGATGGATATAGAGCAAAGTCTTGGCCTACTTTTTTTTTTCTTTTGTGATAATCTGTTACACCTGGGCTTCGTCTACATTAATCTGGATACATTTGAAAACGGCAAAATGCTCTCTGTCCACATAAGCCTTTTACAAAGTTTCTCATCCACACTGAAACATCAGAAAATGTTAAACTCACCTCACTGCGCACGCGCAAAACCTCATAGGAGCTCAGCGTTCACATTGGCATTTTAACACCGAACCTGAAGGAATAGGGATACGTTCACAACCTGATTGGTCGGCTTTTATTACGGATATTTCATGACTCACCGAACATCCAAAACAATGCTGTGTGCTGTGGATAAACGCGCTCGTTGTGTGTGTGTAGCCTACATACGGTTGTATTTTGACCAGTTGAGGACTCGTGAAGAGTTTATATAATGTGTGTAAAGGAGTCAAAACAGCGGCAGGAATCCCTCCGTCACACACACACACACACACACACACACACACACGAAGACGCGGTTCTGATGCCTGTACCGAACTGTGATGGGCAACATCACGACTATAATGAGAAAAAATAGAAATGCTTGAGCGTTCTGTTCGTTTAGGTTCACATCTTGTGACATCATGTCTTGTTTTTGGTTCGTTGGGTCCGTGTTGCGTTCATATTTCATGTCGTATTGCACCAGAGTTCGTTTGAAAGTGGACTGAGACTCATCTTTTCAGCGTCTCGGTCCGCTTGTTTGGTGGCACCGGGGTTCAGATATCAGCGTTCACACTTATTCAAATGAACCGCACTAATAGAGCAATCGCACCAGGTTCGTTTTAATCCAACCAAACATGACAAGTGTGAACACACCCTAAGACAATTCGCTTTGATCTGTCTCAATACCACTTTTTTACAGTGTGTACTTGTGTGTTTGCTAGCAGTGAGTGTGAGTTTGACTAAACGCTGTTCTGTCACGCTGACACTGAGGGCGAAAGAGAGAGAAGGTGTGAATGTGGTGAGAAAGGACAGTATTCTTCTACTTGTGTGTCGGGTCTCAGCAGAGAGTTCAGTGGTTAAAGCAGACCAGCGTGACCATGTCAACAGTCTCCTTCTCTCCTGCATCCTCTGCTTGCTTGCTTTCTTCTCTCTGGGTCCACCTGTTTTTCCCCTTCCTCATTGTTCGTCTCTGTTTACTCTGTCTTTTCCTCTCGGTTTCGTAAGATGTTTTATCTTTCATTCAACCCTTTCATTCTCTCTGATCCGCAACACCTCTCTCTCTCTCTCTCTCTCTCTCTCTCTCTCTCTCTCTCTCTCTCTGTCTCTGTTCTGTCTATTCTTCAAATCAAGTCTACTGTGACAGTGTCTACGATAAACTGACAAATATCTACCTATGCAAAAAAATTCTTTTGCATCTGGAGGATGTTTTGGTACTTTTGTTCATTGTTTTTTTCCGGTGTGTGTATGTATTGTGTACCTGAAAAAAAAACAACAAAAAAAACTTAGCAACGGTATGTCTGTGTTTTGTTTTGGGTTGAAGGACGTAAAAGAAATCAACTTTAAACTCAATCGACAGCATTTGTGTTACCGGAAAACATTTTATCTGTGAAATTTTTAATTGCAGCTGCACTTACAATGAACATTAAAATACACCGTTTTGAAAGTATAACCACAAGACTTTTATACGTGGACTGACAGGACAACTATCATATTTCTCTCGCTCTCTATTTTTACTGTTTGACAAAACCACGAAGCTTTTTAGCGCTAATGCAACCTAATGAAGTGCAGAGGCGGCACATTATGTGACTGATGCTTTATCTGTGTGTTTTAACATGATAGTTTTGCTGTAGAGAATCATTAGAAATGTAGTTTGATTTGACAAGTGTCTCCTCATAAACAAGCTGAATGGATTTAGCACATAAAATGTGTAGAAATGCATACATTTTGCTGCCAACAATTGATGATAATGATTGTGATCAAATGCAATTTGCTTCCATCGCGATTCTTTAAAACGACACGCCATGACCGCTCTAAAAGTTTCCCACTAATAATTTTGACTTGATGCTTATGTCAACTAGTAAATATGATCATTCTGACTTGAATTAAATGCACCGTAAAGGGCCGTTTACAACAAACTGAAAGGAAACGTACACAAATTACATTGCTAATGGAGAACCAGGAGTTCATCCGCATAGACATTTAGGCACCGTTTTACTGAATAATTAATGTAAGCGAATACAACCCTCAAATTTCTGTTTTCAAAACCCTCTGGATCACCGGCCCAGTTTACTTTCCTTGTTAGTACCCTACAGTTCAAAAGTTTGGGGTCAGTAAGATTTTAACTTTATTTTTTTGTAGAAATGAATACTTATATTCAGTAAAGCTGCATTGAGTTGATTAGCAAATCATCATATTAGAGTGATTTCTGAAGGATCACGTGACACTGAAGACTGCAGTAATGATGCTGAAAATTGTGCTTTGATCACTGGAATACATTACATTTTAAAATGTATTAAAATAGAAAACAGTTATTTTAAATAGTTATAATATTTTACAATTGAACTGTATTTTTGATCAAATAAATGAAGCCTGGGTGAGCATTTCAGAAACATTAACAAAATCTTACAAAACTCAAAGTTTTGACCTTTCGTGTAATGTGTTTCTGTCGATCCAAGTTAAGAGAAAAGAACAAACAGACAAAGCCTACTATTTTCTGTGCCACAAATACTAAAGTTGTGTTGAACCCAAGAACATTCCTTTAAAGTCACGTGTGTGTGCGTGTGCTTGTGTGTGTGTGTGTGTGTGTGTGGCTATCGGTCAGTCTAATTGTAGTACGTGAAGTGTGTGTTGAGTGTCTGCTCTCTCCACTGTAAGAGCTACTGATAACCTTCCTAACCTGTGTGACAAGGACAGGAAACTCTTCTCCCATAGGAATGCCACACACACACACACACACACAAAAGCCTTTTTTTCACGATTTCACACACTCCTCTTTTGTTTCCTAAAAGAAAGAGTGACTAGCTTTAATAAGCATGCCCTGGGTAAGCATGCTATGGTAATGTATGGTGATTTGTAAATGGATCCACCCGTCATTACGTAAAAGTATCTTCGCATTTCTTTTCACATGTAAACAAAAAAAAAAGGTCCAACTGCCCTAATTTGTTTACATGTAAATAGCCTTTGGTGTGGCTGACTGTTCAGAGATGATGATAAAATGGTAATTAGCGTCTGCGAGTCGTTTTGTCCTCATAGAAGGAATTCAAAGGAAACTCCCTGAGATTCTGCAACAGCCGAATTCTCCTGGAAATGGGAAGCTTTAGACGAGTCCTTTGATCTGACACGGTTTCCTTTGGAAACAAGCGTCTCGGGGTGGGATTTGGATCTAGACTAGCCAGTTCATTCTCATTAGGGTCACTTGTTGAAGATACAAGAACCGAATATCACACTTCTGGAATTTGAGTCGTGGAAAGCCTGGAAGCCTCACTGCGCCTTCAGATGATTTACACAGCGGAAGAGAGCATTAGGGCTTTGAATAAACAGGAAGAGAGACGAGCAGGGTGTAGATGAATGAAGTGTAAAAGAAGAGGATGGGTTACTACTTGTAGAGAAGGTGATTTATCGGATAAAGAAGCGGAGAGAAGGTGTAGTGTGGTTGTATCCACACTTGCTCCAGTAAACGCCAGCAACCCCTCAGACACATCCATGAGGAGCGTGTGGTTCTGCCAGCGCACGTCCTGGAGCGAGAGCTCGTAGCGGCAGGCATTCGTACACTGTGATGCATCCGTGCCTCCTTTGCTCATCCTCCTTATAATGGACGGATTTCTGCCACAAACAAAGACAAAAAAAAATCAACATTATTATTTTACATCATGTTTTAAACACTCAGTTTTAGCTGATTAGTCAATGTGACGTGCGTTTGCAAGCCGTTTTATTTCTGCAATGTGACATATTTATTAGGGGTGTAACAGCACATGTCCCGAACCGTCACGGCCATCTCATCTATGCGCCAACCCAAAACAAGAGTTCGGATGGCACACAAGAGCTGGCTAGTAGCCTATATGCTGAGTTTCCATTCACTTTTGTGACGCGATCCACAAACTTCACAGAAAGGAAAGCGGCGCCATGTTTTGTTTTCTTTATTTTACAAAAGCACAGTGTTTTTTTATAATTGTGAGTGTACACAGTTTTGAATGATATCTTACTCTGGCATTTAAAAAATGCATATAATATATTTAAATGGTAACATTTTACTGTAGGGTTTCATTACTTAACTTAACTCCATTAGTTAACATGAACTAACAATGAAAAATACTTCTAAATTAGTCGTATTTGACGGTAATTTCAACATTTACTGATACCGTATCAAAATCCAAAGTTGCATCTGTTCATATTATTTAATAGACCTGAGCTAACATGAACTAACAATGAACAGTTGTTTTTTATTAACTAACATTAACAAAGATTGATAAATACTGTAACAAATGTATTAGTTAATGTTAGTTAATGCATTAACTACACTTTATTGTAATGTGTTACTATAAAAATGTATACATTTTATATAGTTCAATTATTTAGTTTATTTATTAAATGATTTACAGAAGTGTCTTTTATTAATTAAAATGTTTCTTAAAAAACATTTCATCATTTATATTTTACATCACACCATCTTTGAATTGTTGTTTTAGACAATTTCTTATGGTATTTATTTTTTAAATTTGTATTATTATAATTATAATTAATTAGTGTAACACTTTATTTAAGGTGACGTAGCTAAACGTTACTATGTACTTAAATTATGCATAATTACAAGCAACGAACCCTAAACAAACCCTAACCCAATGCATAACTCTATAGCAAGTACTTGTAGTTAACAAATATTACTTAGTACTTATAGAAGTAAGTACAATGTAACTAAGCCACCTTTAAATACAGTATAACCCTAATTATTCATTATTTATTTGTTTTTAGCCATGCCGCATTTTGGTAACACTTTATTTTAACGTGACCTTACATGCATTTACTATAGTAATAACTAGAAATTATGCACAATCACAATCAACCAGCCCTAAATCCTACCCTAACCCTATAGTAAGTACATGTAGTTAATTTATATGACTCAGTACTTAAATGTATAATTACACCGTAACAGGGACATTAAATTAAAGTGTAACCCATATTTTGAGGATATGCATCTAATGACATGCCATTAAGTTCTCTCTCTTTCCCTCTCTGTCGTCCTGCAGGTTCAGTGATGATAAGGGTTATGTCCTGTACCCTCAGATCGGGGATCGTCTGGACCTCATTTGCCCCGGGTCTGAGCCGCCCGGCCCCCGCGCCCCTGCCGATTACGAGTTCTATAAACTGTACCTGGTGTCGTCCCGGGACCAGGCAGACAGGTGTGAAGTGACCGGAGCCCCAAACCTGCTCCTCACCTGCGACAAGCCCAGCAGTGACATGCGTTTCACCATCAAGTTTCAGGAGTACTCCCCCAACCTGTGGGGCCACGAATTCAAAACCAATCAGGACTACTTCATCATCGGTGAGTGAGCGCATGTTAGTGGTTTGACATGAACAAACAGCGACTTTTAGTTGTAGAAAAGATCTTTCGTTTGGAATAGGCTTGCACTTCGTGGGCTCTATTTTAACGACCTGAAACGCAAGTGTCAAACGCGAAACTCAAGTAACTTTGTGGGCGGATCTCGGGCTGTTGCTATTATACCGGCGGGATGAATGACTCTTGCGCCCGACGCAAATCTAAAATGTGTTGGTCTGAAGTAGCTGCATTACTCATAGGTGTGGTTTGGGCGTAACATGCAATAAACCAATCAGAGCGTCATCTCTCATTCCCTTTAAGAGCCGGCGCGCTTGTTCCATGGCGGATTGCTATTATGATGGCGGATTTGCCAGGAGCGGTTCACAGCCGAAGAGACCGGCGTTCTCGTCAGGGCCGTTAAAGACGGAGAAGTGACATTGTATGGGGACGGGAGAAACCCACCCAAATTAGCTTCGGTTAAACAGGGGTATAATAATTTGGGTAAATGTGAAAGCTAGATTCATGCCTATTTTTTCACATCTTTATGGACACCACAATGATTTCCCACGTGTGGTAATATTTTTCCTTGTAATTATGTATGGTTTGCAAAAATGGGAACTGCTGCGTGTGTGAAGTGTATGCGCGTTGTGCACACGCTACATTATGGCCGAGCATGCGCCCTTAAAGGATTAGTTCACTTAAAAAAAAACTTTTGCTGATAATTTACTCACCCCCATGGCATCCAAGATGTCCATGTCTTTCTTTCTTCAGTCGAAAAGAAATTAAGGTTTTTGATGAAAACATTCCAGGATTTTTCTCCATATAATGGGCTTCAATGGGGTCCAAACGGTTCAAGGTCCAAATGACAGTTTCAGTGCAGCTTCAAAGGGCTTTAAACGATACCAGACGATGAATAAGGGTCTTATCTAGCCAAACGATCGGTCATTTCAAAAATAAATAGTTTTATGAGCACAAATGCTCGCCTTGCTCTGTTCTGCGATGACTCTGTTCTGTGAGAGCTTTTCAACGTAATTGCGTATTACGTGACGTCACGAACGCGCATCACAGAACAGAGCAAGGCGAGCATTTGTGCTTATAAAACTTAAACTTTTTTATTTATTTTTGAAATGACCGATCGCTTCGCTAGATAAGACCCTTATTCATCGTCTGGTATTGTGAGTAAATTATCAGCAAAAGTTTTTTTTAAAGTGAGCTAATCCTTTAAAATAACGTCTGAATAACGCGCCACTGTCTTTAGACTAGGTTTTTCCTGGTCAGTGGTGGAATTGTTTCCTGAAACTGCAAAATAGCGCCAGGGAACGTTTGTGCCGGAATACGCCTCCTCTTTCCGCTGAACCGCCCAGGGAGCGCAACGTCATTCCCTAATTTACCGACGTGCGTCTGTGGAGGGAAAAGTCCGCCGTGCGTTGGGTGCAAAATAGGAATGATACATGCGTAGTGAACAAAGTCAATTCGCCTTTGGCTAAGCCACACCCCAGAATGTAGATTGACCAATCACAGCGCAGCCAAGCACGAGCTCCCACAGAGGTCCGACACTTTTTCACAGCGCTCCATTGACTTTAACACAGGCGTCTCATATTTTTGGTCTCGGCAGGCTATTACCGTCGTAGTTTTATCAAAAATATGGTTAAACGTCGTGCCTGGGGCATTTGTAACACAGATACGCGTTTCCCAGAGAGGTTGGAGGGGGGTGTGCGTTTTTTCCCTTCACAAAACCGAAGTCAAATCCTGACAAGTGTCGTCTAGCTAGCACACGCTGCTAATAAATACAGCGTTATACTCGCATAGTCCGTTTGCTTTGTAATAACGATTATAGAAGTGAATAGAGACCTACCCAGTTTTGCATGAACAGTGTTGCTCCTTGATATTGTTAGTCCCAGTCTCGATTAGTAGGATATGCGGTGGTTCATTTTTTGACCGTGACCGGTGTGCTTTTGCCTCTATTTGGATGCCTTGTTGTTCCTTGCGTTTCACCTGTATGTCGTGAATATAGCCTTCGAACGAATATTGTTGCCCCTTTTGCTTACTTCTATCGGACACTTTATTTGCTGCTTTATAAAAGTTTGAGAAAATTTCAGCAGGAAGAGCTGTCACAGCATAAGCCATGTTGATACTAGAGCCCAGATGAAGTTTTTTTGTCGGACGTAGCAACAGTAACTAAGGGGGGCGGGGCTTAGCCAAAGGCGAATTGCGCTGGGGGCAAGATAGGGCCCAAAGTGTTTTCAGCATCCGCCCTTGTTTATTGTTTTAATCAGTGTTAGAATAGATGGCATGATGGCATTTCATCACTGCGTTTATTTTGGTTTGTTTTTAGTTCAGGCCTAGTGGGTTTTCAATGAAGTCACAATCTTCTGCTGGGATTCGGCTGATTGTGACTTTATCGAATGGAAGCATCTCGCGTCGGGTCGTGTTACTGGGGGTTGTTTTTAAAACCGTGCACAGTAGCGTTGAGGGAATGAGGCCGAGCAAACGGAAGCCCGGCGATATCAACATTTCAGAAAGCAGATTTGACACAGGAAAGTGATGCCCCAACGCGCTCAGACCCAAAACACGCAATGGGCATGTTTTTAAAATCTATTCTTCCCACAGTCATGGAAAACCTGGAAATGGAAGGGAATTTTAAAACTATTTTCCAGTATGGCAAAGTCTTGTCAAGTCAAGTCAGCTGTATTTATATAGTGCTTTATACAATACAGATTCTTTCAAAGCAGCTTTACAGTGATAACAGGACAATTATGCATTTCGTTCAGCTGAAGTCAGTTCAGTGTTGATTCAGTTCCATTGTAAAGATCATCAATTATTAAATTAGTTCATTTCATCTATAAAGCATGGGAGTGTGATTCAAAAAGTTATGGGAAAGTCATAGAACTTTAGTTTGGTGTTCCCAAATCCCCGATTGTAACACTCAAATCTCAGGAGTTTTTGACACATTTGTACACCGAAACTGCATTTGCAACCAATTTTGATTCTATAACCTCATATCACTCCAAAAAGGATATTCAACTGGAAAGAAATGTAGGACTGGGCTCAATTGTATCCGCCAGGAAATGATTGGATCATGAAATTGGATGTTAGTATGACCCTGGTGTGTACGAATGAATCACGCACGATAAAACCATGTGTACTAACAAAGTAAACAGTAAAAATTTTTTAATACACTTTACAGTTCAAATTTAGGAGTCAGTAAGATTATTTTATGTTCACAATATTGTGAATATACGTATGTTTTAATATATTTTAAAATGTAGTTTATTCCTCTGATGACAAAGCTGAATTTTACTCCAGTCTTCAGTGTCATATGATCCTTCAGAAATCATTAATATGATTATTTGCTGCTCATTTCTATTATTATCAATGTTGAGAACGTTTGTGCAGCTTCATATTTTTGTGGAAACCGTAATGCATTTGTTAGAAATAGAAATCTTTTATAACATTATAAATGTATTTACTGTCAATTTTGATCAATTTAAAGGTAACACTTTACAATAAGGTCTTATTAGTTAAGGTTAGTTAATGCATTAACTAATGAGCAATACATATGTTACAGCACTTATTCATCTTTGTTAACATTCATTTATAAAAATACAACTGTTCATTGTTAGTTCATGTCCATTAAATAATATAAACAGATACAACTTTTTGATCTTAATCACGTATTAGTAAATGTTGAGATTAACATTAACTGAGATTACTAAATGCTGTAGAAATATTTTTCTAATTAACTGATGAAGTCAAATGAAATCATAGTGTTACCAATTTAATTTATCCTTACTGAATTAAAGTGATATTTTTCTTTAAAAAAAGATCTTACTAACCCCAAACTTTTGAATGGTATTCTATTTCTTTAAATATATTAATTCCAAGTACCTGATGAATAGAAATCTGTCCCAGCAATTTCTATAATATGATTTTTTTTAAAATAATCATAAAAAGTAATGGAATTTGATTGGCTAAAAAGGTGTGTGAGCCCTTAATTCCCATAAAGAAAATTCATGAAAGCGAGAGAGTGATAGAAGGGTTGAAATAAATAAATAAATAATGGATAAGACAGAAGAGAGTTGATGGCTTTATAGATGTGTCAGATTTCCTTTCACCACGTCAGCTGTCAGTCAAATTGTATTAACACTTTTAAAACCGGATTATGAGTTGAGCAGCGTTTCAAATACGGGAGGTAATAAATAGATGATGCTCATGATCCTGAGGTCATATTTGTGTGTGTCTTTTTATGACATGTGCAAAGTATGTGTGAAGGTGTGTTGTCTAATTTTAGCGGTTACGGGTCTCGCAGACACTGTGTCTCTGTGATAAGAATCAAGCTCTTTCCACCGGCTCCTTAATGGGCAAACAAGTGTGAGTTTTCTGGTGTGTGGATGCCAGGCGGAACTCAGGGCTCTTCTGTGTTCTGTTAAGCCTTAACGTAGGTGTCACACACACACACACACACACGCACACACACACGCACACACACACACACACGCTGCAGGCTTTATCATTGCTCCAACAGGCCCGACGAATCGATCGACTGACTGTGCCAGTCTATGAGTCCTCAAATGCAAGGTCGGAGGGGCACACACACACACACAAACACACACACACACACACACACGCAAGATAGAGAAAGAGGGAGAGAAACCATCAAACCAATGTACACACGGAAAAAAGGCGAAAAGTGATTTTAAGGGTCATTGAACATTTAATTTAGAGTTAATGTGTGTGCGTACGTGTTAAAAATAGTTGTGTGTGCATCTGTCATGACCGGTTGATGTTCTATTTTACGACAGAGTGCACATTTGATGGCTTCTGACATCTTCATGCGCATGTGTGTGTGTGTGTGTGTGTGTGTGTAAGGGTATGTGTACATTAGAGATTTGGACCTTAGGGAGAATGGTATTAATTAACCTACCTTAACATGCGCTAATTTATTCAGCCTAGCTCAAATGAGCTGGAACAGGAATGATTCATGAAATAGAGAGAGAGAGAGAGAGAGAGAGAGTGTGTGTTTATGTGGAAGAGAGCATTGACAGGTCATTATGGCTGCTCCAATCTCGTTGTCTAATTATCACATGGGTCATGAAGACGCCCTTAGGTCACTAATAACAGTGTTTACACACATACACTTAAAGAGATAGTTCACCCCAAAATGAAAATGATCATCATTTGTAAAGCAATTGTCATCGTTAACTCACCCGTGTCTTTCTGCCCTGTACAAGACAGACTGTCTGTGTCATTCCTGTAGTGATATATTATTAATATTTTGTATTGTAGTTTCAGTTTTAGTAATCTTATTTAGCTACTTTTATCAGTTTTAATAGGTTTTTTTAAAAGTATTTCTCTTTAGTTTTAGTTTTATTTCTTAAGTGTTAACTTATTTTATGTCAGTTAGTTGCCAAAATTCCAATTTTCTAAGTTTTTCCATCTAATAGTTATATTTTAGTTTGTTTCAGATTTATTTAAAATAGTGAAAATTAAAAAATTGTTTTAGCATTTAGTTAATGAATACCAACACTGCATGTTATCGCCCAATATTAGCCCAATATTTTTTTTTTATCTGTATTGGGCAGTATTTTAAATATGTTAAAAAGCTTTTTTTTTAATAACACTAATAATTTAATAATACTGTTAAATGTAATCTTTAGCACATCTCAAAATTAATATCTGTCCTACTTTCCATCATAAAATTGTGATGCATTGTGATGAATTTTAAAACTTGATTTTTATTTTAATTGTTTATTATTTATTTACTGGTAACACTTTACAATAAGGTTTCATTAGTTAACATGAACTAATAATGAACTGCACTTCTACAGCATTTATTAATCTTTGGTAATGTTAATTTATTTTTACTAATACATTATTCAAATCAAAAGTTGTATTCGTTAACATGAGTTAATGCACTGTGAAGTAACATGAACAAACAATGAACAGCTGTATTTTTATTAACTAACATTAACGGTTTAAGAAATACAGTAATACATGTATTGCTCATGGTTAGGTAATACATCAACTAATGTTAACAAATGAAACATTGTAAAGTGTTACCTATTTTTTTTTTTTTTACACAAAATAGTACATAATATTAAAGGTATTGTAGGTAGGAATTTTATAAACACTTTTTTCCAAATTTGTTTAAACTTTCTGTATATATCAATGCATAATTAAAATGTAAGTACTCTGATAAAAAGAGTATAAAAATCGAGTGACTCTAGACCGTTTAATCTGCACTAAACACAGCTCATTATTTACATTCGGGACGAAACAAGGGATTGGCTTAGGCGACTGTCACTCTCTCGCAACCATGGCAACCACCCTTTTGCCACACAGGACCTGCCCACTTGCGCGCGCATCCATTTGATTTGAGGAATTCAAGAGGCACAGAACCTAGGAATAGCAAAACAATGGCAGAGAAAGACCAACCAAAATTCACATATGCAGTTCGCGAAGGCAAACCAGGCAAAAAAAGGAAGACAGTAACGTTACTAGAAAAGGTAATGAACAAAAAGTCTTTGGATAAACAACAAAATAAAACGCATGTCAATATCGGCGTGGCTTTCCAGCGATGGCGAGAACTGAGAGACCTCAAGGGGCTGAAAAGTGACGCCTGGATGGCTATATTTCTGCTGGACAGGTAAATCTTTCTTTTTGTACTTTGATCATACATATTTTTTTCTTTATGTTTTCATGAAGCATGTGTCATTAGCACACGTAGCTGCCTAATATAGCTAACATAACATTACTTAGCGAGCCGTACTAGAAATGATAAATAATATATATGCCTAGCTCAAGATGATAGCTATAGTGTTGAATTGTGCATAATTTTGCTTTAGATAACTAAATACATGTTTAACAGATAGTAGGCCGATCCGCATCCAGGAACTTTTCTTAGAATTATATTTACCCTCTGTCTAACTCTTTTACCATGTTCTCCTGAAAGTTTACCTGCACGTTTTTTCGCCTTTGTTTTGTTTTTAAACAAAAAATCCCTCGACCCCGGATCTGTCCTCGACCTGACGATGCGGTACTTGTGTCTGGAGTGTAGTCCTCATCAGAGTCAACAATGCTTTCATCATGGAAACTCTTACATGCAGAACACCATATATGTTATGAATGATACACGAAATTCATCTTCATCACAGTGTAAATGATGGCAATGGAAAAACGTGTATCATGCAACCTGTTTTTAGCTTTGCCTTATAGATAACTAGCTCGTTAGCGAATCAATAAATATATATTTTAAACTTTACCAATATCAATATGCTGATAGTGAGTACTAAAATACATCTTATTTGTTTATCTTCATAATGATAAAGTTAGATTTTTTTATTACATGTGATTCTGACATGATGTCACTACATGCACTGCGCTCCTTCCTCTCCCCTCGTCTCAGGTAAATAATGCGTCTTCAGCTCAGCGGTCGGAGTCGCGCGTTCATGTGTTTTGGAGGCGTGGCTTTGGAAGGAGCCCAGAAGGGAGGGGGTGGAGTGAATGGAAATAATGAGCTGTCTTTAAAACAGTCGTGAGAGGTCTACAGACACTCGATTTTTATACTTTCTTTTTCAGAGTACTTACATTTTAATTATGCATTGATATATACAGAAAGTTTAAACAAATTTGGAAAAAGGTTTTTTTTATACAATTCCTACCTACAATTCCTTTAAAGGAGTCATAATGTGCAATTTTCACTTTTCCATGAGAATCAATGTATGTTATGATTGACTAACGATTATACATTGGCCGGGATGCCGATATTCAAAAGTGAAGCGTTTGTTTACCCCAGGGTTCTTAAACTAGCCAACGTGCACGCGCACTCAAATACGAGATTTCAATTTCTCCCCCGACTTGACGTCAAGACGGGGCCGGATATACCATATATGGACACCGCAGAGGAGGCCCGCCCTGCCCCTCTCCCCATCATATTCAGTCAAGAAAGATGCAGAAACGTAGTGCACACGTGAGTTGCTCTGTGGTTGACTGTCATAATCCACATTCTAATGTTTTTTATTTACCCAAAATTTACCAAACTACAAGGGACAAGTGGATGAAATTTATTTTTAATGACTCTGTTCCAACAACCATCTCAACTTGCTCAACGTTAGGTGTCTGCGCTAAACATTTCACAAAAGAATATTTTACAAATTTGGGCCAATATCAGGCGAAGTTGGCATCGAAGCTACGTTTGGAAAAAGGTGCCATTCCAACAATCAGGGACTTGCCTGAATTTGAAACGGTAAAACTGTGTTTTTATTACTATATTTTGTGTAACAAACAGCAGCTAACTACTAATGCGGTTAATGTATGTGATGTAAACATGGGGAATGGACTCTACGAATGCTAGCCACATCTTTCCACTTTTTTATATAATAGATAAAGATAGATCAATTTAAAAAACAGTCAAGAAATAATAAACATAAAGAAAAACATAACGTTACATGTCTGTAGATGAAAATTATTAAATATCTAAAAAAACACAACGTCAAAAAAGACATTATAGCAAACGTTAATCTCTATAACCACTGTAAACTGGAAATAAAGTAGACTACATCTCCGTTAATATAATCTACATTAAATTAAAGCTAAACTTATGTGGGAGAAAATAGCAAAAAAACGTTTTAGCTCGTTACTGATGTTAATGTATGTCTCAGTCAAAAAAATTATCTTTACCATTCAGAGACATGTTGATGTAGACGTCCTTCCATTGACTGTTGTTCATCTTCCCTTTCCAGCTCTGGTTCAGAGTCTGGCTCAAACATATACGGTTGAATCCTGTAGGTTGCGGCCATGATCTCTATTTGGAATGATATGCTGAAGTTACCTGCGGTGTCAAGCCCCCTCCTTCCTGCCACCAATCAACGCGCCCCTCATTTGCATTATTAAAATGACCGTCCACGACAGCCAAAACCTCGCATCAGATCTCGCGAGACAATAATGCATTCAGAAATAAGGGTCAAACGAGCTCTGTGTTTATTTTTTTCCAATTTTTCTTTTTTAGAAGGGCATGAAATGACTATAATAGAGCGTGGGTATCAAAGTTAATACTACATTATGACTCCTTTAATATCAGTCATTTACTGGTTATTGGACATAACAGGAAACATGAATAATATCAATGCATCGCTAATGGTCTAACATTGACCGAGCTGTCTGTAAAATTTGGAGAATTTTGAATTGAGAATGAAAGCAGCACACCGTTTTATGATACTTTTTGGTCCTTTGCCATTTGACAGCTCTTATTCTCACCATAAGCTTTTGTTGTAAAACATCATCTTTTGTGTTCCGTTAAAAAAGTCATTCAGGTTTGGAACGACATGAGAGTGAGTAAATGATGACACAATGTTCATTTTTGGCTTAGCTGTTCTTTTAAAGCATGATTTTCTTTGCTCTGCAGTCATTCCAGAATCTAACTTACAGCAGAGTTTCTTGTAAACACACACACACACACACACACACACACACACATGTTGCTGTCAGTCAGCGTGAGGGATTTGGGCTACCTGACTGAGGAGCAGCTCTGGGCTTCTTATCGGCGTGGCATTGCTGTGGCACGGACACAGACAGATGGCTAACTGTCACTCAAACCCAGAGAAGACAACTCAAGAGGAAAAGAGGATGAGAGAGGAAGAAAAAACAAGATGGACAGACGGGTCTTACCGGGGTTTACCGTGTTTCTCCGCCGAACAGCAGCTCACACACACACGCGCAGATGCTATTTTACGGCCCGGTACGTGTGATGTGTTTCATGGTGCCGTATTGTTTTGATCCGTATTAATTGCTTTCTTTTATGGCGACTGTTTTAAGATTTGAGTGAGCAGAAAAACAACAGAGGGACAGAAATAGAAGGAGGGAAAGAGAAGAAAACAGAAACAGAAGAAGAGGCGGTCGAAGAGCAAAGGGAGCGAGGGATTCGGAGAGATCTATATTTGATGAATATTTGAACGTTTTAGCTAAAGCCCCCAGACCGAAGTTTTCCCTTCTTACTGAGACAAAAGCTAACCACACACACAAGGGAGAAGAGAAAGGTAAATGAGAAAGTGAGTGTGTGTGTGTGTGTGAGAGAGAGAGAGAGAGAGAGAGAGTGAGAGTGTGTGTGTGTGTGTGTGAGAGAGAGAGAGAGAGAGAGAGAGAGAGAGAGAGAGTGTGTGTGTGTGTGAGAGAGTGTGTGAGAGAGATTTTTTACACTTAAATTTCCATCAGCCTGCATGTTCTGCCAGAGGTTTTTGCCTGAGTTGTTTTTATCAGTGCACATCTGGCCCCTGCGATCCAATTGGATCAGAAGAAACTCATTTAGCAGCTTTAGCCAATCAGAACATTTTGGTGCAGACCGATGAGCACAACCATTCCCTGAGCGATGACCATGATCAGAATAACAATGGCTGTAAGGATTCGAGGAATATCACACACACACACACACACACTCACACACACACACACACATAGATACAGATAAACATGTGAGCCATGTTGATCGAGCCTGACAGAATGACTGATCAAATCATGCTGAACAGAAGCTTGTGAGTCGACACACATACACCGAGATGGATTGCACTTGAAAATGTGTTTATGGGTCAGGATTTGCCTTAATTGTGACGAACTAATGTCACAAGGCACTTAACACCCAAAATCACCTCCATGTACAGTAGAAACTACCAGAGATTCGATTCCGATTGCGAACCCGTTCCGATTCAGTTTGATTCTGATTCATTTCGGCATATTGGGCGTTTTTGTCCATTTTGCTTAATGTGATTCTGTTGAAATGCTGTTCAGTTGCTATTTAACCGATATTATTAACACAAGCACAAACTGCTCTGTGCATATCACATTTAAATAGCATTTAGTTTTCATAACAATAGGTAAAATAAGTTCAAATCGCGTATAAACACAAATTATAATTTCAGTTGTGAACTCAAATGAAAGAGTACGAGTTTAGAGTAAGTTTATAGCTGTGTCCCAATGTGAAGGCTGCGTCCTCCGAAGGCCGCATTTGAAGGCCGATTGGCTGCATTTGAAGGCCGATTGCGTCACAGCGGCGCGACGAAAGCTGTCCCAATTCAAAGGCTGCATCCTCGAAGGGCGTATTCGAAGGCCGGTTGCGTCATCGCGCCGCGACGAAGGCTACCCTGATTCAAAAGCGACGCCAAATGCACCCTTCGTTTCTCCGTGAAAGGAAGGATACATGAATGGACACTCAGCGGCCTATCCTACCCCATAAGTCATTGCGCGCCGGTGACGAAAGCATTTTTAGCGCAGCATTTGGTGTGTAGCCTAGCCTACAGTTCAAATTCAAATGTTGGTGTTCAACTTAGCGTTTTAAAAAACAACAACCGTTAATTTTTCGTTGTTAAATTATCGCTTATAAAAAGAAAAAACGAATGGAAGCAAATTTACACTGACCGAAGACTATCAAACTTTTCTACAAAATCATTTGAAATATTTAATAATATAAGGTCCCTAGCCTAATTGAGAAACGAAAAATTAACGGTTGTTGTATTTGTAAAACGCAAAGTTGAACTCCAAAATTTGAATTTGAACTGCTACACAAATTGTTTATGACTTTTTGCCCCTTTATTACACATTTAAAATATTCACAAATTAATATGGACAAAATGTCGATTTTACTGGTTTTCTAAGGCCAAACCTGGAAATTACATTTTCCCCGCAGTGCTGAATGAGATGAGTCTCAGGAACCATACAGAGAGATGATTTATAGGCTAATGATAATAAATGTGTCTGAAAAAATAACGAGCCATTTTAATTGTTCGTTTAAACGTGAACATTTCAAGATTTATAGGCTATATTTTGTTTCAGTTCATTTATGAGACGCGCTCCAGTTCACCGAGATGATGAAAGCGCGCCTGATTATTTTATTTCACAAAAGCACAACGTTTTCTTGTTATGTGAGTTTGGACAAATAGAACTAGTTGCGAATGATTTATTATTCTTTTCTGTATGAGCAGAAATGATTTTAGGTTAGAGTATTAAGTTGTTTCCACTGTTGATAGTAAAATGCATGTGTTCGCGGCGGCGCCTCCGTGCCATGCAGTGCACACTCCCACATACACTTGGATATGCGTCAAAATCGTGTGTTTATTTGGGATAATCTTAGCCCTGTATTATTATTGTCTAACCTGTATTATGACTGACATTTCACGAATTGCTTTGTTCCTTTTTTTTGATAAAATTGCGCCTTCTAAATATGTAGCCTATGTAATAATGATGATAGGCCTTATTTGCGTTTATAACTATAAAAGAGTTCACTGGACAGTAATATGTTAATCATAAAATTATTTATGAATGTTTTATTTTGTGTATGTGTTATATTTATTTTCTTATATGTGAAGTGTTGTTTTGCTTATTCGATTTGAGGTTTTTCATCCCAAAATATGGACTTCAAAGATACAGGTAGGCTAGCCTAAATGTGTGGGGTTTTTTTTGTTGAAAATTCAAGAAATTATCCATTTTTAAAAGTTAAGTTTAAACATAATGAAATGCATCTCGCATAAACAGGTAGTCTGGTTGCCGCAGACTGGGGGAGAGGACACAAATCCGTGAGTAGAGTTTACAAACCCGTGGGAACGGATTGCAAAAGCGTGGGCACGGTTTATTAATTTGTGGGTACAGATTGCAAAATCTGAGAGCGCGGATTAGGAACTCGTGGGTACGGTTTACTTAATCCGTGTGCACGATTTGTTAAACCAAGGGAACAGTTTAATAATTTAATAAACAGTTTATAAACTAATGGTAACGGATTGCAAATTGTCGCCACAGATTGTTTTGTTTTCCCCCCACATGTGACTTCCCGGGCTCCGTATTATGGGGTTGAAAACCTGTGTAAATATATTCACCATGGTCCATTTATGTAGGGCTACATACAAAAATTGTTATATATATATATATATATATATATATATATGGCTAAGCCGAAAATACATGAGTGAAACATCCTCACCATGTCCTCCAGTAAAATATAAAACATAAAAAGTACAATAGCCAATTTTGTCTCCATAGCTGTTTCAATTATAATAAATTAATTATCAGGATGGCAGCTAGCATACTCTCCACCGTTGCTTGGCACCAGGAGCGGTAATCGGGATCACCTGGATGCGCAATTCGGGAATCCTACGCAGGCTACAAGGTGCGTCCTTTGAAGACTGGGTAGGCTGGGTCCTTCGAAGTCGCGTCCTTCACATTGGGACACAGCTTATGAGTCTTTTAGAATGATTCGTTTAAAAGAACGTCTCATAAGAGTCATTTGTTCGTGAGTGGAACTATTTTGGTTTTTGATTCCGTTAAAAGAACTGGTTCAAATGAGTCAATTGTTTGTGAATTCGACTAACTGTCTTATGCCTTTTGATTCACTAAAAGAATCGGCTCTTAAGAGTCAATTGTATCTGAAATCAGATTACTACGGAAGCCTGTGAGGACATCTTAATCGTAAGACGGGGTTTCTTACATTATTTGCTGGCTTTTTATCTCATCACTTATAATTTGGCCTGCAAACTAAGGTAAAATATTACTTCCTTTACTTTTAAGGGTGTTGATTCTGCGTCACCGTTGAAAAGCTGTACAGAAAACACTGACAGAATAAAAAAGATTGATTTGGGGAAGTCTATATCGATGTTGCTCGAATGAAGATTGTGGTTAATCTAAAAATTGTATATTGTTGTAAGTTATTGTAAGACCTGAAAGATTATATGCGGTAATTGCATATCTATTTAAGTTGTATTAATATTATTTTGTGAAATAAGGGGCAGGATTAAATAATCTATTTGCTTCCGCCTGCTCCTTCTCGAACTAATCCTTTTATTTATTTTTTTGTTTTTGTTTTTTTGTTGTTACATTTTGATTGTTTGTGTTGTATTTTGTGGTTTTAACATTTTGTTTTGCTGATTGTTCGAGATAAAAAAAAATTTTTTTTACCCAGCTCTGGCACATTCTGTGGGACAGAAGGAAGAAAGAAGGTTTGGGAAAGAAAAGTTACGGAGTCTGTTTGCGGAGTGTGAGTAAGTGAATGTGACAGTTCGCCTCACCAATTTAGGTCAGTGTAGTGTATGTTTCGATGGGTGTACACAGGTCTGCCTATACTTGTCAGGGGAACATTTTTTGAAAAGGTCCTAATAGTGCAGCATGGCCAAAAACCAACGTGTGAAGTCATCTTAAAGTGACAGTTCACCTAAACAAGAAAACTGTCAGTTTACTCATCCTCGTGTCCTTCTAAACTTGACTTGCTTTCTTCTGCGGGACAAAAATGAAAGTATTTTGGTAAGACTTTCTAATAAGGTTTAATTTGTTATACAATACTTCTAAAGCATTTATAAATCTTAGTTTCCCCCTGTGGTGACAATCAAGCTTTTAATGTTGTTTATATGTCTATGTGCTGTTTTTAATGTGCTTTAAGTCAAATTATTAGCACAAGTTATGTGCAAATTCATAAGTCGACACCATTGCTGAGTATTTTCTCTTTAAAACTGCAGTGAACCAAAGACAAAACCGCTAACTACCTTGTAACCAATCACGTCAATTTGTGATCGTCAACAAGTGGATCTCTGAGCTGGTGTGAGTGAGTGGAGGCGGGGCTGATTAGCATATTCATAGAACCACGTATACTAAATGAGGCAAGGGTGTAGAGTTACATTCAAGCTAATGTAAGGCATGAATAAATTTTTTTTAGCATGAAGGAATTTTTTTTAAATATGTCATTTGGGTGATTTAAAGATAAGTTTTAAGGGATAAAATGATTGACTACAGGGGGACTTTAATGTTAATTTCAACATTTAGTAATACATTATTAACATCAAAAGTTGCATCTGTAATATTATTTAATGCATCTGAGCTAGCATGAACTTCCAATAAACACTTGTATTTTGTGAACTAACATTAACAAAGATTAATGCAACACATGTATTACTCATTGTTAGTTAGTGTTAGTTAATCCATATTGTAAATTGTTACCATTTAACATTTTTTTTGTCAATACAATGAAAGTCACTGCTCAACCTTTCTGTTTTTGTGTGTATTCTGCGTTTGGAAAGTAAAGTTGGCAAATAATGAATTAAAATTTAGCATAAATGATTCCTTTCACATTTTGCTTATGTGTTTTTTTCCAATTTACTATTGTATTAACAGATTTGTGTGAGGGTTAGGTTATGGTTTAGAGTCGCAATTGGGCAAATATCATCACCTCTGTGTAAAATCTGTGAGATATAGTGAAACCAACGTGTGTGTGTAGGTGTGTGTGTGTGTATGTGTGTGGATGGATGGATGGATTGAACAGATACTCCCCAAAGGTCAGACAGAAAAAAACCCACACTAATTGGATTCCAACTAGTTAACATTGTGTGATTCATTTAACCACACACACACACACACACACACACACACACACACACACACACACACACACACACACACACACACACACACACACACACACACACACACACACACACACACACACACACACACACACACACACACACAGACACACACACTCAATCTATGCAGTAGCAGACAAAGCCAGTATTGTGCCTCATTCTGCTGAGGAACCACTTGTGGAGGGATGTGTTTCCCGGGAACAGGCGGTCCGCTTATCCAGCGCTCACCATGCCATTGACCCTTGACATCGCCTCACTGGGCCGAATGCAGAAACACGACGACATGGTGGCCGCAATTTAGTGTGCCAGATCACGCAAACATGACCCGTTAATAGCAATAATGAACAGAGAGCACACACACACACATACATGCATACAGCTGTGTGTGTGAAACATAATAATCACACACACATGCACAAATCACACAGAAGCTCATGTTGTAATTCTCCCTAGATCATCTTCATAGATCATCTATTCATCAACCACACACTCGTGGCAAACACACTTTTTGGGTAAACAGACTTTAGGCAGAGAGGATGTTTACTGTGTGTGGAGGGAGATTAAAGAGTTGGGGTGGGATTGGGGTTGACCAGCTGTCCATGAGAGAGACCGATAGAGAGAGAAAGAGGGTGTGAAGAGTGTTTGCTGCTGAACAAGCGGGCAAGGAATTGAACACTTCTGGTTCTGATTTGACTCCGGTTGAATATTCACCGTAAAATCGAAATGGAACCTATTTACTGTCTTAAAACCCATTCCTGGTCTCATTGGGAGTTAATTTGCAGATGTCATTCCAAAAAATAAAATAAAAAGTATCTTCGTAATCTTTTATTAAAATGTATTGAATTCTGAAATGACTCTCAGCCGCCCTTCCCCCCCCCCCCCCCCCTTTTTTTGGGATGATGCCATTAGCCTGAACATTTTTATTAATACATTACCACTAATCAAAATGATTTAATAATAATTTTTAAGGATGCATTCAATTTATCAAAAGTTTAAACTATCTAAATAAAAAAAATCCTGAAAATATTAAACAGCACAACTGGTTTCATCATTGATAATAATAAGAAATGTTTATTAAGCAGAAAATCAGCATGATTTCTGAAGGATCATGTGACACTGAAGACTGGAGTAATGGTTGCATTGAAAACAATAAATTATATTTAAAATATATTAATATAGAAAAATGTTTTTCCTTTTTTTTTTAAATCAAATAAATGCAGCATTGGTGAACATACGAGACTTCCTTCAAAAACATTTTTTTAAAATCATTCTGGACACAAAATCTCTTTTATTCTAATCAAGTGATTCTGTTCACAATCTTACAGTTGAATTATTCAGTTTTGCATATGGAAATTCTTCAATCTTATGCAAGTCAGATTAGTTGCAAAAGCTATTTCCTCTTTATGAATACATTAACAATTCTTTTAGTACTGACTGATTCGTGAGTCTATTTAACTGATTCAATAAAAAGAACCAAGTTGTGAGTCAGCCTAGACTGACTGTGCTGTATTTGTGTTGTGTGCAACTGAATACAATGCAATACAAAGATGTGCGGCCTGTTCATCATCTTTGTTTTATAAGTTTATTTTCTTAATTCCCAACCATAACTCAGACTCAATTCCCTCTGTGGACGCATTAATCTCACCGTTCATTTGGCTCTCTCTTCTCTGCTTTCATTTGTTGTTCCATCTCCTTCCAGATCTTCATCCACTCATCTGTCCCTGGGATAAATCTTTTAATCTTAGTTTATTTATTTTCTTTTAAGCTAGTGTATCTTACCAGCAGAAAGTAGTTTCTTCCCCTTATCTGACCTCTTCTGTCGTCTTTCTTGCTTCCTACCCAGTTTTGGCCCCCATTTTTATTTTTGGCAGATTTCTCATTCTGCTGTTCTTGATGCCAAAGCCATAATTCACCAAGCGCTCTGGCTGGCGTGCCAAGATTTTAATAATCGTTAAAAATGCAAAACCGCACAGGCATTTTGGAGCGAGTGTGTGTATGAACCAGTCGCCTCTAAAGTGCATATGAGCCTGTGAGCTAAGATCATCACCTCAGTCATAGCAGAGTCAGCGTTCCCTATATAGCATTACACACGTCGACACCGAGAGCAATTGATGTGACACATTTCATTTTGGCGCTGTTTAGACCTGGTGTTAAGATGCGTTTTGGTCGATCGGATCACAAGTGGACGATGGAGACATACACGTTTACACCTGGTGTTTTAATCCGTCTCTTTTGTCCACTTTCAAACTGACTTCTTCGAGGGGAGGGTCTACAGGCGGGTAAATGTGTGGCCTTTCAGATCTCTCAATCTAATGGATGAAATAAGCTTGTGTAATTTACATATAAACGCGATGGAAAAACACACAGAGAGCATTAACTTTAGTTTCTGCTCTGACAGCCGCAAGATCAGCCGAACGCTGTGAGTGTGTGTTAGAAATCAGGAATGGTGAGAGAACATTGTGCTTGGTACGTTTTTCATCTTCAAACCAAACTTGGGTCTCCAGCCGACAAAGTTTAAATCCCGTCTGGCCAGCGCTTCCCATAATTAGGCATTAGGTCAGTAGGATGAGAGTCAGAGTCTTTTGTGGCTGTTTGAACGCATTCGATCACATGAGTGTTCACACTACGAAAAGCAATCCGGTCGAATGTGTTTTCGACTACCTCTGGAAGTGGTCAAAAGTGGACAAGCTCAAAACGTTTTAAACCCCGTTTACACCTGTATTTATTCTAGTCCACCCTTTATCCGATCGACCAAAACTCATCTTTATAACAGGTGTGAACACGGCCTTAGATCAACAGAGCTTTCTGCTTTGCAAGTGCATGAAGTTGCTCCATTTTTGCATAGTCTGATCCACTTAAACATAGTCAAATACATCTCATTTGGCCAAGAACAGACCACTTAATTACTAACAAATCACAGTTCACTTTTTAGATTGTGTTCAGAATTTTTCTTTATATTTGGTGCAAGCGAGCACAGTATGCCCTCATGGATATATTATTTCCATGCCAAGTAAGTTTCTCAAACAAAATGTATACAAACTTTGGTAAATCCGGCGACTAGTTAATTCCTAGGAAGAGCTCATTGTAACAGGTTTATATCAGTTTACCGGGAAACAAAGCCTGTGTACGGCGACTCCCGGATATTGCTTCAAGCCAGCCAATCAGATTGTCAATTGCCAAATTGGAGAAAAATCTGCCTGACCCATAAGTAGGAAATGACAGAAATTAAATAAAAGTTCTGTCATCGTTCTGTAACCCTCTTGCCAAAACCGTACGTCTTTCTTGGAGATACTGGACCACAAAACAATATATTTAGAAAAAATGCCTCTACATTAAGTCAATGGGGTCCAATGTTGTTTTGAACTTTTATTGTGTGGACAAAAACAGTTCAAAATATCATCTTTTGCGTTCTGCAGAAGAAAGTCATACGGGCTTGGAGCGAAATAAGGGTGACAGAATGATAACCAAATTTTGGATTATTTATTCTTACTACTTTTGAATATCAGCATTAAAGGAATAGCTCACTTAAAAAATGAAAATTGTGTCATCATTTACTCACCCTCAAGTGGTTCAAAATATCTTCGCCTGTGTTCATACGATATTCATACAGGTTTGAAACAACTTAAGGGTGAGTAAATGATGACAACATTTTTATTTTGAAGTAATCCTCTAAGTTTTCCATGTTGCATTTTATTCTGGCCAAGAACTGATAGTAAGAGACATGTACGTTTGGGAATTGTAAACATGACGTTCCCGTGAAACCGATAAAAACTTGTATACTCCCGACCACCCAAAATTACCGCTTGCCAGTTTGAGAAAGCTCTCTGCACTTTTTTTTTTGTGCAATATGCATCGGTTCGTACCGTCTGAGGCCGAGACTATTCCTGTTATAATCAACCAATCTGTGAAGCTTGAATGCTGAAAATAGACTTCGACAGAACCCTAAACTCACCACAGCCAGGACAGATTCAATCAGCCGTTGTTTGTTTAAAAACAAGACATTACCACACGGTACGTTCTGTCCTATGGGTTAATATGCTCTTCTACTGACTAATGAGCTCTTTTGAGTGCTAATAGTCCATCCATATATTTACAGCTGTGGAAACGAGTTTATTAATATGGAGTAGAAGATGCATGTCTCAGCTGGGTTTGTGCCACCGCACCTTCTGCTCGATGTGTGAAGCCTGTTCCTCCCCTCTGAAACCAGGATTGTAATGCATGCAATTAAGGAGTCTAATTAGGGTAATTAATTCTGTGGGAGAGAGGAACCCAACACTCTGCCATTCACGGTTATAGATCTGACTTAATCCCTGTGCCCTACACTCCAAACACAAAGCTGTCTCAGATAATGGGGGCCAGGGACTCTATGTGTGTGTGTGTGTGTGTGTGTGTGTGTGGATCCGCTGTCTTCTCTCAAGCTTCACAGACTGCTCTCAAACTAGAAGGAAATAGGGAAAGGTATACTTTTGAACATTGTGAACAAATCTTTTTGATTCATTTGAACCGATTCACAAAGCAACTGTGATGGAGAAGCTGTGATTGAGGACTTTATTTGAGCAGGTCTGTCATTTTATCTTGAAAACAACATAAAGTCTGAAATAGAGTGAACATCAAACATTTTTAGATGAAATAAATCCAATAACAGCCATGTATTATATAACTTAATCAAAAAACACAGAAGATATTTAACCAAATAGACTTCTTGTAGAACTTTTTTATTTACTTTATTCACTGTAAGATTCATTTAAATGAACAGAAATGAATCTGACTTTGCCGTGTTAAATAATTATCCCTGTTTATGTTAGAGAGATTTTAGATGATATGTGGGTCCTCCTCAGTTT
>CM060597.1:6306987-6384487 GCA_030578255.1 Tiaroga cobitis | reverse complement strand
TGATTTTTCAGCAATTATGTTGTAATATATCGCATTACAGTGATATGAAATGATCTCTTGGCTGAAAGCACTTTAGCTGTCTCCCCATGTGCCGTGTGTTTGTGACCCAGAAAGCAACAGTCCACCAGAATCTTCCGCCACACTCTCCGCTCCGCTACGCCTCTCCTGTTTTATACTTGCTGGCATCTTTATATAGCAACCCCCTCCTTCCCTATCTCTTTATCTCTCTTTCTTTCTCCCTCTTGCTTTCTTTCACTGAATGCCATCTCCTTCCTCCCTTCAGACCATTGACCCACTTCCCTCTTTTCTTGCTCTTTCTTTTCCCTACACACTTTTGTCCTTCACCTCAACAACTTCTCCGTTCTTGAAGTGAAAGTTGTCCGGAGGGCAAACAAATGCTTTGGCTGTGTTGCGTCAGCGGCGTGTTTCGTGTGGCTAGGCTGATTTAACATGTTGTTGAGTGTGTGGTGTGCCGGGTCAAAGTGGAGCATAAGAACAGAGACACCAGTCGATAAAGAGATAAATAGATAGATAAACAGACAGACAGATAGAGATATAGATAAACAGACAGATAGATAGATAGTCAGACAAACAGACAGATAGAAAGATAGACAAACCGATATATAGACAAACCGATGAATGGATAGACAAACCAATAGATAGATAGATAGATGGATAGACAAACCGATGAATGGATAGACAAACTGATAGATAGATAGATAGATAGATAGATAGATAGATAGATAGATAGATAGATAGATAGATCGATAGATAGATAGATAGATAGACAAACCGATATATAGATAAACCGATGAATGGATAGACAAACCAATAGATAGATAGATAGATGGATAGACAAACCGATGAATGGATAGACAAACCAATAGATAGATAGATAGATAGATAGATAGATAGATAGATAGATAGATAGATAGATAGATAGATAGATAGATAGACAAACCGATATATAGACAAACCGATGAATGGATAGACAAACCGATAGATAGATAGATAGATAGATAGATAGATAGATAGATAGATAGATAGATAGATAGATAGAGAGATAGATAGATAGATAGATAGATAGAGAGATAGATAGATAGATAGATAGATAGAGAGAGATAGATAGATAGATAGATAGATAGATAGATAGATAGAGAGAGAGATAGATAGATAGATAGATAGATAGATAGAGAGAGAGATAGAGAGATAGATAGAGAGATAGATAGATAGATAGAGAGATAGATAGATAGATAGATAGATAGATAGATAGATAGATAGATAGATAGATAGATAGATAGATAGATAGATAGAGAGAGAGATAGAGAGATAGAGAGATAGATAGAGAGATAGATAGATAGATAGATAGATAGATAGATAGAGAGATAGAGAGATAGAGAGATAGAGATATCTAGGTGGGCAGAAGGAAATGTTCACCATCAAATACTTTGCTCTCCTCCAGTCCTCTCTCACTCTTTCTTTCTCTTGTCTTTCTTTAATTAAAATGCATTGGATGTTTAGGCTCATGCAGCCATGACTCATCTATTTTGAGTCGAACCCACTCAGTGTAAGCAGAGATAGACATATCCAGATTCCTGCTGTAAAGCATAGATCCGCTGCCCACAGTCATGACCCAGTTAAGCTGGATGTCCTTCCTCCTCTCCGACCTCATCCTCACTGTCAGCCGTGCTGGAGCACCGATGACGCTCGTCATAACCCCACATAACCTAGGAGTCCTGCAGAGATATCCCATCATGCCTAGCTCCTCTCTTGTGCTCTGAGATGAAGTGTTGTTTTCTAGATTTGCTGGTGTCTGGAGAGCCCTGTTGGTACTGTAGCACTTAAGCCAGAGTATATATAATGCATTATGATATTCTTTATTTATTGAAGAAGAATTCATAATGCTTTATGCACGTCTTGCATATAATGCACAATGTAATAGAGTATATACAGTACAGTAATTTATTATATACTTCTATTAACAGTTTAACGGTATAACTATTAAAGTCCCCCTTGCAGTCAATAGTTTTATCCCATCTTTGGTAATCAAAATGACATATTTGAAAATAGCTTGAATGTAACTCTACACCCTTGCTTTATTTATTATATGCGGTTCCATGAATATGCACATTAGCCCCGCCTCCACTCACTCACACCAGCTCTGAATACCTGATCCACTCGCTCAACTTTACTGTAGTAAACGCTACACAATGGCAAGTGGAAATACTGGTTTAGTTCAGCAATATATGTTTGAACCAGAAACTGATTCTTCAGAAGAAGTGTAAGAGTGAATTATACAAGCTCGTCTACAAGTGGATGTATCAGAATTTGACTGTATATAACGTCAAAACACATAACGGTAATTAAAGGTTCTCTAAGCGATGTCGGGTGACGTCACTTCTTGTTGACGTTTAAAGTATTGTCAAACAAAACGGAGGCTAGCTAGACCCTCCTTCCTCCTCATCCGTGCACTAACCCCCCAAACCCCGCCCCCAAGTCCTTCTTGTCGGTGATTGGCTGGAACTGTTTGTCATGTTTCGTGGAGCGGGTTAGCCCAGTTTGTTTTAGTTGCTGTTTGTGGAGCCAGGGCTGTCTACAGAGATCGCGTTTCTTTACAGTGTGTTCGGGGGACAGGCAGCCAGCGGTTAGTGAGGAGATGTTTGCTGTATGTGACAAAAAATGTTTTGGCCTAAAAAACGTGCGACATCGCTTAGAGCACCTTTAATATGATTATCCTTTTGCTTGATACGTTATAAAACAGCTAATAATGCGATCACGAACCATGTTCCCGTTCACCATCTCAGAGTCAGGCACATTTCTTCCTCGTTTCAGTTCTTTTTTCACATGTTTCATATATACTTAGATTAGTTTTAAATGTATATAGAGGATAGAAAGGGAACAGGATCAAAGCTGCGCCACAGCATATTCTGTCATCTCTTCATATTTAATCTGTTTTCTACTCAATGAAATACATTTAGAGGCTTTATAAGTGTTGATGGTGTTGATATTCATACAGTAGATCCCACAGCTGATTTACAGTCCAGCTGATTTTACAGTCTGAACAGGATTAGAGCTGTCTGATCTCATTACACGAGCCACCAAATGCTTTATTTGTTTACACGCTTATTTATAGACTCGAATCATCAACCTTATCTGGAGAAAAGGGATGAGGGATTTTTCATATCTCTCTCTCTCGGTGACCCCTGCCCCTCGTAAGCTGCTTTCTTCTCGTGGACACTTGCTCTGCTGGAGTTTGGATTCGTGTTGTGTGTTTACTCATACAGGCTGATGGGCTGGCAGAGGCGTGAGCAGTGTTAGAGAAGGAATGGTTAAGAGGTCAGACGGGTTAAACTCTCTCTAGTGGTTCATAAGCCTGTCTGGCAGGCCTCCAGTATACCAGCCTTCTCTCACACTCGACCGCTGGAGCCTTTAACCTCGCTCCGCATACATTTACAGCGTTGAAAAGCATGTATGGGACTGTAAGGGTGTGTTTTGGTGTGTGTGTGTATAGAAGAGGAAGTGTGTATGTGGTCCTTGCGTGTCTGTGGCGTGGTCTGGCAGCCCTGTGCCCGAGAGAAGACATGACCGTTATCTGTCTCGATGGGTTGAATCGTGAATAACTGGCCACAATTGAAAATGTCATTGAGCATACAGGAAAGATCATGCAGGGCTGTAGCTAATGGGGTCAAAGGTGGAAATGATTCAGATCCAGAGGAGCCCACAGCAATGTGTTTAACGCGTTTTATGTCAAAATATGAGGAGGAATATTGCGAGTTTGGTATTTGGTACAAGTTGAGCTTAACCTGGTGTTAAGATGCGTTTTGGATCACAAGTGGGCGATGGAGACATACACGTTTACACCTGGTGTTTTAATCCGTCTCTTTTGTCCACTTTCAAACTGACTTCTTCGAGGGGAGGGTCTACAGGCGGGTAAATGTGTGGCCTTTCAGATCTCTCGATCTAATGGATGAAATAAGCTTGTGTAATTTACATATAAACGCGATGGAAAAACACACAGAGAGCATTAACTTTAGTTTCTGCTCTGCAGCCGCAAGATCAGCCGAACGCTGTGAGTGTGTGTTAGAAATCAGGAATGGTGAGAGAACATTGTGCTTGGTACGTTTTTCATCTTCAAACAAAATTTGGGTCTCCAGCCGACAAAGTTTAAATCCCGTCTGGCCAGCGCTTCCCATAATGTTACGCATTAGGTCAGTAGACGGAGAGAAGACGGTCTGTGTGAACACATTCGATCACATTACGAAAGCAATCCGGTCGAATGTGTTTTCGACTACCTCTGGAAGTGGTCGAAAGTGGACAAGCTCAAAAAGTTTTAGACCCCGTTTACACCTGTATTTCGTGTCGTCCACTTGTGATCCGATCGACACAAAGCATCTTAATAGCAGGTGTGAACACGGCCAAAATGTTGATGACCACAAAAAAATGTTTTCCACTAGTCGCTACAAGGTTTATTATTGTTAACTAAAACTAAACCTATTAAAAACATTTCTGTTAATTAAAATGATGCTGAAATAAAATTAAATATAAATATCAGTTGGAAAAACTGAAACTAAATGAAAACGAGAAATGTTGCCATGGCAATAAACTCAAACAAGTTTAAGTTGAAGCACTCAAATGATTATCTGGAAATAAATAAAAACTAAAACTGAAATAAAAATAAATTAATCCTAAATAGCAATATTAAAAAAAAATAATAATAAAATGATAAAATCACTTACCAGAAATTAAACTAAAATTAACATTAAAAACTAAAAGTATTAAAATAAAAGCCAATTCAAAATATTACTAAAGCTAAAATAAAAACTGTGCATTTTTTTAATATTTTGCTGATACATTGTTTTAAGGATTCTTTGATGAAAATAAAGTTACAAAAGTGCATTTATTCGAAATATATTTTTGTAACAATGTAAAAGTATTTACTGTTACTTTTGACGTGTCCTTGCTGAATACAATTATTAAAAAGTAATGTTTTTCTTTCTTACAGAAAACAAAACTCCTACTGACTCCGAACTTTTGAACAGTAGTGTAAAATGCTTTTAAAAATTCAAAAAGTGCGAAGTCAGTTATTTATTTATTTATTTTTGTGTGGTAATAATGCCACAAATGCTGTCACTCGAGCTGAACTTCTATTGAACCAGCAACGCTCCTTAAATATTTCATTCACAAACTGAGCTTTTTTAAATATTTCAATCCGTCGTCTCCCAAGAGGAATATTCAGTTTTGTAATACTTTATTATTGATGGGATCAGAAAATTACATTAGAGCACATTTATTGTCCTTACATTTTGTTGAGGCTCAGCTCAATATACAGTCAAGGGGCCCAGAATTCCTGTGTGTGTGTGTGTGTGTGTTTTGGGAGTAGATTATAGGTACACTCTCATATGTCATTTATGTTTTAAACGCATGTTTGCATTTGACGAATGTATTCTAGTGTTACTGTGAGTGTGTGTGTGATCATCTGGGACATTATGAGCTGCAATTATGCACCATTGCCAAGACTGTCAGTGTGATATACTCGTATACGTACCTCAAGAGGCTCCTTAATCTGTCCTGCTCGCACACACACACACACACACACACACACACAATCTCATGTTAGCCTGTAGGCTTTCAAACGCGGCTCTTTATCATACACTCACACGGAGCTATTTATAATGACACCGCGGTCTTGTCAGACACGTCAGGGTGAAAGTCGTCTACAGCGAAACCTTGTCTCTTGTGCCTCGTCTGTGAACGTCATAAACTGACCAATCAGAGCGCTCAGACACATTAAGAGAAGTGCCATCATTTCGACATCAGCAGCCATTCTCCCTCTTAAATTGATGCTGTTTTGGTGGATAACGGCATAAATTGTGCCTCGCAAGAACATTGCGGCGCTTCGTGCTTTTAAAGTTAATGGAAAACATGATTTCGTGACGGCGCTGAGTCTAATAGCACTTTTTCCTCTTTTTTTTTTGTGGTAAATTCTACCGTCCCTCTCTCTGTCAGCTGTCGGCACTCTCTTAATTGCTTATGAGGGCTTCGTTAATGGCTTAAATCAACCATACCAATGTGTTGCTGGTGATTTATTGAGTCTTATTTAGTTTCAGGAAATATGAAGTGTGAGCCAAAGGTGGAAATAGTTGGCCGAGGACAGCAGTGCAAATCTCTCTTGGTTCAGGACTGTACTGAGAAAAAACGAAACAAAAACTCGTACTGTGTTTCACACTCACACACTGCGTTCTAACTTCACGTTTTACACCTCAATAATGGATGTTTTGAGATTTGGGTGCTTTTAATGGAAAATTAGGGGTTATTTCATCATTATTTCTGTCTTACAATAATTCAAATGATCAACAGAAGTACTGGAATAAAAGTTTATAGTTCGGATGTAAACAATGATGTCTACCAAAATACAGTAAATCCCCTGTTGGCGCTTCAAATAACGATTGTATCATTACATTGTTACACCAGTAGGTGGCGACAAGTGACTGTAAAAAACGCCGATTCATCCAGTAACGGAACGTGAAGTCGTTGAATCATTAATTCAAACCGACTTTTAAAAAAGTAAGTCATTCAGATTAATTAAACATTTTAAATAGACTGCGGTAATTAACATTTTGTCAGAACCTCAGGTGAATTATTGAATTGATTAAAGCTACACTGTGTGATTTTTACCCCCATCTAGCGGTGAAAAGGTATATGACCATCCAGTGAATATTAGTTTCTATTCCTCTCATTTCCGATTTCGTTTTAAATCCTACGGTGGCCAATGGAGTCCAAGATTAACATGGCTTCCAGTTCGAACTCGTCCATGAGTGTTCCTTCAAGTGATGAGGTTATTTTAGAAAACTATTATAATTTGCAGTAATTTAATTTGTCAGGTAACATATAGGTTATGACATCTATGTAAAATGAATAATAGTTTTATGTTTTCGTTATTCTATTCGTACTAGATCGATGTACTCCCAGTTACATGTTGTAAAAACACGGGTTACAGGTTGCCTGGAATGCAGCATTACAACTGCATTATCACATTAGGCTACATTAATTGTGTATAAAGTAAAATAAATGAAAAATAACTAAAATTTAAAGTGCCTACATATAACTTATAGCCTACAAATTATAGCGCTTTTAAAATATTAATCACGTTATCCGTCATAGAACACGGGTTTATGTTACAAGGTAAACAATACTTTTCATCATTGACGCGAGGAAACCTATCCTAGATGTCGTTCTAGCGTTATGGACAGCACACCATGATATAATTAGCCAACCAACAATAAAACTTCCAATATACACAAATAGGCTTAATTAACGTTACCTGTCGAGAAGAAAGAAGGCAACGTCGGCGTCCTTTTTAAAATCGTTGCTCGTCATGAGCTCTTTCCATCTTGGAAAGGCCACTCCAATATTTACTTTTGTCTTGTTGATTTGCCTGTTGCGTTGCCGTCTTAATTCTCTTTTTCGCTTTCTTGGCGACTCTGATACGCATCCTCGAGAATAAGAGTGATTCTCCATCAGCAACAGACTTTCAAAAAGGCTTTCAGGTTTTTATATATCAGTCTCAAGCAATCCCCCTCTTCACATTCGACACGGTGCCATCGAGTGGTAAAACGCGAAAGGCGAAGCTTGAATTAACGGGTATGTCCCTCTTTGGCTAATGTACTTTCAAGATGGAGGGGCAACATGGCGACCGACATTAGAACCCCTTACCCGTATGTATTTTCAATGGCATATTATACACTCACGAGAATACTTTATTACTTGAACGAAGTAAATATACATTAATGAGCACATATATTTTTGAAAGAACTAAGTGTTTTTAGCTAAGAATAAACTAAAAAAGTTACACAGTGTAGCTTTAAATTAAATTACTCCTTATTTTGTTTAGTTGTCTGTTCAGAATCATGATCTCTATTTGAAACAACAACAAAAAAAACATGATTTTCTCTCTCTCTCTCTCTCTCTCTCTCTCTCTCTCTCTCTCTATATATATATATATATATATATAGTTTGAATGGAAGTGGGCGAGAGGAAACCGAAACATTCAATATCTTTGTGTGAGGAAAAGATCCTAATTTAAGTATTGATTGAAAAGCTTATCTTCTGCCATGGCTCTTAAATCCCATCAGTGCGATTTAAATATTTGCATATCCAAAACTGTTTCAAGACACATTATAATCAATCCCTGATGTCAAAGCTGTTGTGATACGTCTTGATGTGCCATATTTCAATACACATGAATATTCATGAGATTTCAAGTGTCTTTTTTGAATTATTTGTTGTTGTTCATATTTTGAATTCGCTTTAATATCATTATTCCAGTTTTCGTTTAATTGCTTTATTTTTAGTTTGTGATTTTGTCATTATTATTTTTTATATTTATATTTAGAATGCATATTTATTTCAGTTTTAGTTTTATTAATTTAGCACTTCATCTTTTTTTCATCTAATATTTTAATTTTCTTTTCTTTTAGCTTTATTTCAATTGACAAAAACAATTTTTAATAAAAAATAAATTTGCTGCAAATATTCAAATTAATATTAAAATGTTATGTATTTAACCTGAAATCTATGGATTCAGAAGACTTAAAAATAGGCATATGAAGTACTTTTATGATGCCGATATGGTAATTTTTCACTGTATGAGCAAGAGCAGCGTGAACACTCTGCGAACGCTCTTCTTTCATGTTGCATGAAAAAAAAAGATGCATATATGTAATGAAATGAGGGTGAAAAAATGAAAACGTAATTTTTACACGCATGTTCATTTATGAGGTTTAAAATGCTTGTTTATGGTAATCAACAGGTTAGAAATATTCCAAAATATTCCTTTAACACGCAGATTTGAATATTTTATGATGATTTGCACTCTGACGTGAAAAATATATCTAACATGCATGCAACACAAACACACACACACACACACAGTCTCTCACTAATTCTCGTAAACACGCTCACACACAATAATAGCCGTGGGATAACGCCCACACATAACACACACGTCTGACTGACTTGCGCTTTATCACCATCATTAGTGCGACAAGAGGCATCCCAGAACCCCTTTACATAAACACATGCGTGGGAGATGCGCACACACACACACACACACACACACACACACACACACACACACACACACACATTTGTTCCTTGTTTTGTTCACTAAATTGCTCTTCTGGCCTTTACACGTCATTCTTTTATCAGTTCCTCTCTCTTGAATCTTTATGACATGCAGCTGCTACTGTCTTTACACAAATGTTTTCCTCTTATCGTGGAGAAATACACACACTGATGTGAATAAAATACACACAGTCATTAAGAACAAAAGACTGCGATGTTTCTTCATGACTTCTGCCCTTCGTTTCTTTCTCTTCCTGTTTTATGAGACTTGGAGAATGGTGTTCTTCTGCCACTCCGACCTCCATTTCTCCTCATCCCGCCATCACTGCCGATCATAGTCTCAATTACTCATCCTGTCTTTACTTTATTCTTTCTATCTCCCTCTCTCGTCCTCGTGCTTCCATCAGCCTCTCTCATCCCATTTTTACCTCTTTATCTCTCTCTCTCTCTGTGTTTCATTTATCTTTAAAGGAGAGCCAAAGGTTCAGCTTTACTTACAAGTATTGTTCTTGTTTGTCTTTTGTTTCTCCTCTTTTCTTTTTCTCTGCTCCAAGAGCTTTCAGTGCCTCACCTTACAGGGAAGAGCCACATTCACATTCCCTCTCTCTCTCTTTCTTTCCACTCTTTCTTACAGTTTCTTTTCTGTTGTCCGCTCACACATTTGGTCTTTCCGTCACCTCCTATCATCTCTATTCTCAATCACATCAGCAACAGCTTGTCACAGACCATCAGTGTCTCTCTCTCTCTCTCTCTCTCTCTCTCTCTCTCTCTCTCTCTCTCTCTCTCTCTCTCTCTCTCCATCTTTCGTCTCAGAATATCTAGATGTTTTAGGGTTACAGTTAACCTTGACCATCCTGATGTCTGTCAGTCTATCTATCTATCTCTCTATCTATCTATCTATCTATCTATCTATCTATCTATCTATCTATCTATCTATCTATCTATCTATCTATCTGTCTGTATCTATCTATCTATCCAACTATCTATCTATCTATCGGTTTGTCTATCCATTCATCGGTTTGTCTATATATCGGTTTGTCTATCTATCTACAGTATCTATCTACAGTATCTATCTATCTATCTATCTATCTATCTATCTATCTATCTATCTATCTATCTATCTATCTATCTATCCAACTATCTATCTATCTATCGGTTTGTCTATCCATTCATCGGTTTGTCTATCTATTTATCTATTGGTTTGTCTATATATTGGTTTGTCTATCTATCTACAGTATCTATCTATCTATCTGTCTGTCTTTCTGTCTGTCTGTATCTATCCAACTATCTATCTATCGTTCTATCCATCGTTCTATCTATCTATCGCTCTATTTATTGTTCTGCCATTCTGTCTATCATTGTATCTATCATTCTATCGCTGAATCGTTCTATGTTCTTTCTATCATTATTGGTTTATCTACTCCCCAGTGCAAACACACTCTGCAGTCTTTCGGTGAGGCTGAGAGTGTGAGATGAAAGTGTGAAGGTCTCTTTTGTGAAGTGTGAAGGAATGTTATTTGCTGCCCTGGGGTATTTCTTTCAGAAACAGACAAAATTGTTCAAAAAGTCCACTTGAGACTGACAGAGAGTGATATATGAAATAAATGAATGAATCGGAAGACATTTGAAATATTATTCACATGAAGGACAGAGGTGTGTCTGACCTCCATTTCATTCTCTCTCTCTCTCTATCTCTATCCTTCAGTAAATAAGATCTGGCACTCTCACTTACATCAGGTCATTATTTCTCTCTCTCTCATTTGAGATGGCCAGACCTTATTACCGAGGACAAGCTGTCCTGTCCTGTCTTTGGCCCGTGCGTCTGGCCCACGTGTACCCAGCCATCGTCCTCTCTTAGCTCACTTCAGCCCACATGCATCTCACGCAACATGATCACCTGTAGCCCACTTCACATCAGGACCGGCCATCGCCGGCCCACTTACTGCAGGACCATAATATCATTTCTCAAAATCCCGTCAGCGTTCTGGAGGAAGTGAAAAGAGTCCCTCGATCGAGCGAGTTTGTGTGTGTGTGAGTGATGGATGCAGTTTGAGGCGTTTTAGGAAGTTAAATGACCTCCTGTGGGACCGGAAATTAGGCCTCATTAGAGCAGCACCATGATGCAGAGTGACATTTCTATGTGTTAATCCACATTAGATCTAATATATGTGTCAGTGGGAACTATTACTACAGTGTCAGATATGTGTCTGAGAGTCTGTTGTAGACTGTTGTAGATATGTTTGTGTAGCACACAGGTTGTATGCGCAGTGCACATTGGGTACATTTTCAGTATGCATACAATACTCAGATGAAAATTTGCCAAAATGTGCTTTATACAACCAGAGCACAACGCCTTAAGCTTATAAATAAAGCTTGACATCACAAGTACAGCAGTTATCTTAGATATCACATTAGATTACCAGATAAAGCTTTGGCGGGACAAAATTTCATTTTGCGGGAAAACCCCTGCTATTTTTAACATCTGTTTTGACGCATCATTTGACAAGACTGCCACATTTTCACTCAAACTTGGATTAAGAATAACATTTTAAATTCAAAATAACTAGTGGATTCTGATGCTAACTATTTTATACGTTATATGTACAACATCTCTGGATATATTTGTGGAAGTATCAGTTCAGACTGGATTCAAAATCCCCTTAAAAAGAGATAAATGCACTTGAGAAGCAACACTGCATAAGATATTAAGACTTGTGTTCAGAGAATGTTCGTATCTTTAATACAAGTTAATACAAGTGACAGATTTTGTTACTAGTTTAAAGTAAAAACAGGTTTGAAACAAGTGAAAAAATCTGCTATTGCAGTAAGACACAAATACACTTGTAAAAAAAAAAATATTCAAGATGCAATCTATGAAAACAATGCTAAATATTGTATGCAGTGTTGCATTTCAAATATTTAGCGCTTTTTAAAAAATAAATTTCTGTGTATATATTTTTTTTTTTTTACTTGAGAAAATGTCATAAAAGACTAAATAAAAACATTAAGGATTCACTTTTTGAATGGTTGATTTATTGCTGTGTGTATGATATAAAAATAATAAAATCTCTTCTTTTCTTTCACAGCTACATCGGACGGGACGCGTCAGGGGCTGGAGAGCATGAGAGGAGGAGTTTGTGCTACACAGGGCATGAAGGTGGTGCTGAAAGTGGGACAGAGTGAGTAACACACACACACACACACTCTTGGGAGCGTATCGGCAGACAAAGCCAGGGGATTGTTCGCCTGAAACAGTTACGGATGCTGGATTTGCGTTTCTCTCAGTGGCACAGATGACCACGCTCGTGACCAATAGCTGTTGTTTACACACAAACACAAACTCTGTCGTACCCTTGTTAGTTTTTATTATTAAACTCAGGACAACTGCGGTAAGTGAATCCCAACAGACTGTGGACACAACTCCACGAGCCGTAACTGTACACACACACACACTCGTGTCTGTTTAGTTTAGAGTGTGTTTAGAGTTATTTATCAGTCATGCCTATCACACTACACTGTTGAATGAAAGAGGATTCAACATAGCTATGACAAATTTGATAGTTTTTCTTTTTTATTATTGTTTATTTTTTCCTGTCTCCATCTTTGGCTATAAATCATATGTTTGTTCCCCCCAGAAACATTATTGACTTTACTTAAAAATCCCGTTCTGTTTCCCCTTTTCCCTCTTGCTCTCTCACTGTAGTTGTTATCTGCTTCGTGGCTGAAAGGTCACGTCTGTTTTGTTTGTCATCTAAATAAAAGCCGTTTCGGTTGGAGATATCTGATGAGATGTGCCTGCACACACACAGACTGTCATGGCATTTTGACAAGTGTGACAGCTCGCCATAAGCTCAGAGATGACTCTGTGTGTGTGTGTGTGTGTGTGAGTGAAATGTCTGTCTGCTGTCTGAAGTGTTTGTAACCTCAGTGGTAGCCCCTCAAAAGCAACATTATGGTGTGATACGTCTTAAAGGGACCTCACTCTGCACAAGTTGTAAGTTAGATGTACAGGACCTTCTGGACCCTCTCTGTGACCTTTAGAAATAATCAGGTTGTCTTTGCTACTGTACCTTTAAGACTTATGCAAATAACCTTCTTGATGATTGGTAAACATGTTTGCATATGAATTAGTGTCAACTTGAATAGAGTTGATTTATATACCACTGGTCAACAGACTAGATTTTTTGTGTGTTTTTGAAAGAAGTCTCTTATGCTCACCAAGGCTGCATTTATCTGATCAAAAATACAGTAAAAACAGTAATACTGTGAAATGCTACTAAAATTTCTGAATCATTATTATTATTACTAAACTCTTTCTCAATGGTTTGTCCATAGGTCAATATGGTCTGCCGGCCAAATCTCCCAAACCCGACCCCGCGGGCCGCATCAACAACCCAAATCCAGGTAAGCACAGCTGCCTTCAGTATCATGAGGATACGGCTCATCCCAAACAGACACAACATTAATAAAAGAACAGAACTAACCAAAGGAACAAGGGAAGGAAGCGACAGATGGATAGAGAGAAACAGGCGTCTTGGCGCGCGGGTTCTTTTTGATATATTCCACCCGTCTGTTTGTTCTCTTCTCCTCACATTCCCCCTGTCCTGCTCTTCCACGGAGGCCTGAGCTGTAAACCGGAGGCAGAATGCGGTGGAGGTAATGGGCGCTCAGGGAAGGATAAAGAATGAGAGGAGGAGAGAGCCATCGTTTCGGAGACGTATTAATGCCATTAGTTTAGCGGCCTGGGTTTAGTTGGTCCTGAGAGGAAGAAAGACACAGAGAATGGGAGGGAGAGGAGGATGATTAGTGTATGATGATAGAATGAGAGAATTACTCACACTCTTTGTTTGCACTTGTATGACATTTGGGAGCACAAGAATGAGGCCTCGTGTCTTATTCTGTTTTTTCGTTTCCATATACAGACACAAAATCAGATCTATCTATCTATCTATCTATCTATCTATCTATCTATCTATCTATCTATCTATCTGTCTGTCTGTCTGTCTGTCTGTCTGTCTGTCTATCTATCTATCTATCTATCATTGTCATTATCTGTCTATCTATCTATCTGTCTGTCATTCTATCTATCTATCTGTCTGTCATTCTATCTATCTATCTGTCTATCATCAGTTGGAGTGGAGGAGTGTATAGGTGGGTTTGGGGGCTGCAGGTCATTACGAGCACAAATAACACGGACAGTCATAAAGACATGGAGCGAAGGTGGAGGTGGAGGATAGGAGTGAGGGATGGAGAGAGAATTGTGTCAAGAATAATGATGGGCCAATTGAGAGCGCCTGCAGACAGATCCCTGTATTTCCAACCATTCCCTCGCTCGGCAGGGGCTCTCATTGTCTCCCGTAGAGATCACAACTGCACACACACATATACACGCACTGAAACATCAGCCATGTCCAGCTAACTCAGCACAATGGTCATTTGTTCCATGTCTTGTATTTAAAGTGTGCGTGTGTAATCAAACCGGTTGTACCTTTCCAATCTGTGTTTCCCATTGCCAGTGAGCCTTCGTAAAGGAAAGGTTCACCCCCAAAATAACAAATCTTTATTCTGTGAAACACAAAATTTAATTTTTTTGTTGATGAAACTGAAACTTCAAATTGGCAATTACTAAACATACATACTCTAAAAGTATATTATGACTACAGGCTGTCAAAAATAACATGAAAATAGTCCATACAAGTCCTATATTTCTTGTCTTTTGAAGCCATACACATGATTTGTGTGAACACCACAATTTCAATTCATTTCAAAACTTTTCACAATACAGTAGGCTACATATTGTTTCAAAGCAGCTTTCCGGAAAATGCATGTTTCAAATGTTGCAATCAAGAAGCCAGAAGTATTTATTCTGAGAAAATTGATTTCAGTTGCCATTTCAAGCTAATTTGATGTCACCAAATTGCAACCAAACATGATGTGGCGATGGAGGGCAAGATTTCCATTCCAAAAACCCCTTAAATTAAAGCTCAAAGCTATCATATGTCTTCAGAAGACTTTGAATATACCTCCCAAGTCATGTGTTTACATTCATTTAGCTCTTTTTCCATGTTGAAGCTTGACAGGCTGTGTGTCAAAACAGCAGCTTGGACATACAAAAGAAAGAAACTCCTACATGTTTTTTCTCTTTAAAGGCCTGGTTTCACGGACAGGGCTTAGACTAAGCCAGGACTAGGCCGTTTAAGTAGTTTTTATAAATGTTCCTTAAAAAAAATATATATATTACTGATGTGCACCTTGAGACAAAACAAAGGCTCTGACATATTTTAAGATATGTCAGTGCAAGACAGCTCAAACATGCATTTTAGTCTGAGACTAGGCTTTAGCCTTGTCTGTGAAACCAAGCAATAAAGTCTTTATATAGTAAGCCAGTTGACCTTTGAGAATGACCATGTGGTGGTTATCTAGCACATCTCTATTGTGAGGTTTTGTACTCGCTCAGGTTCTTCATCTTAAAGAGCCCAATCAAGCCACAGCGTTTAGATTGGCTTTCATTTCCCCTGCGAAATGCCTCCCACACACCATAATCCCGTTATGTAAAGATAAATGACTAATATAGCCTCATAGATCCCACATCTATTAAAATGCTCTCTCAGCTGTTGTTCATAGAAGAGGCTAAATACTCGATTCCTGTGTGTGCAAAGCTGCAGCCCATAAACCACAGCTCATGTTTCCACGTGTAGAAAAAAAAAAAGGTTATTTATTATGTTTTTTAAGAGAACATTTAGAGCTGCTGCTCCCTGGTGTGTCCTCTGAGTGTTTAACAGCTTTTAGGGCAAAAAAAAGAAATGTAACGATAAACAACTTTCAGCAGCAAAAAAAAACAAACGTTGCTGTATTAGGAATAATTCATGGTGAAGCCTCGTCTGCAAGTACTGTAAAGGCCTATTCACACAGAGGAAATATTCAGCATGGATATTCACAAAAAACAACAACTTTGAATTAAAAAACAGAGCACTTCTATGAAATTATTCCTACTGGAGACACAACTTTGCCTGATTATGGGAGGTTTTTCCAGTTTACTCTCCATGTGAATAGACCTTTTGTCTGGCATTTGTGTCACTTCTGCATTTCGTGCTTGATGTGAACAGGACTGAATGCTGTATCCAAATACACATTTTTTCAACTCAACGGTCTGATGATTGTGGTTCACGTCTCCATTGCCAGACCACAGCGGCTGACCACAGGTTTACACGCGCCAAAACGCGCATGTTTGCGGAAACCCAATCCACCTTGACTCACTGTGATCTGAGTCACTGGTCAGCGAGTTCAGAGAAAAGTCCAGTACTTTACAACATCCTCCAACTTTATTCAGATTTCTGACAGTTTGAGTGAACACGGAGGGCTCTAATTGGTTCAGTCTGATCTGTTAAGGACATGAACAAGCCAATCAAGGGGTTAGATGACTGGTCCCGTTTAATTTGTTCCATTTGATTGGTTAAAGTCATTAACTAGCCCATCAGATGGCGAGGTGGAGATAGGCGATGCCGGAGGGCAGGATGTGGCTGCGCTAATGAACCCGCTACATCAGACTAATACTCATGTAAGTGTCAGAGGGCACTTCTCTGAGTCCACGCTCAAATACGGGAACAAGTTAAAGGTGGTCATCTCACTAATGGGTGTCATCACCAAATGCGATCCAGAAAGTTTCCCCGACAAAAAGCACCGAACTTCAGAAAACTATATGCTTAGCCAAGGGCTGTCAATTTACGGGGCTTATGTGAAGTTTGTTCAAGGAGGCAATATGTGACTTCCATCATTTTGCTGGAAGTTGCATGGAAATAGGTCATTTTTGATCTGCTCTTTTCAAACTGCCCTTTTTATCATGATATTCAGAGCATAAATGTTGTTCTGTCACTTAAATGTGGTGTGACAGATTGCTGCACTGCTGAAACTAATTCAGTGTCCATAGCTTGTTAGTTAGCTAAAAAGAAAGCTTATCAATAAAATCATAAATATTAAATACATGCATTTTATTTTTTGCTTATTTTTTTACCTGTTAGCAATGTACAGTGCCGTTGAATAGAAACCATCTACGTTTTTTTTGTTTGTTTTATTTTAATAAAAAGTTCAGAAAAGTTCAAAAGAACAGCATTTAGTTGAAACAGAAATCTTTTGTAACAGCATAAAAGTCTTTACTGTCACTTTTGATCAATTTAATGCATCCTTGTTGAATGAAAGTATTAATTTGGATGGTAGTCTGTTAGAATAAATCTCTAACCTCTATTCAAAAATGCTTTAAAAATTTTTTTTTCGAAATTTCTTTTTATGACAGCCACCATTTAAATTATTATATCTCTAAATCATTTATTACTGAGTCATAACGATTAAAATGATGGAGCAGGTCGCACATATATGGAGTGTCATATGGGCTTTATCATACACCCGGCGCAATGCGGCTCCAGGCGCGATGCAAGTGATTTTTGCTAGTTTCAGCCCGACGCAGTTATCATTTTCACGTCCTGCGCCAAGTTGTTTAAATAGCAAATGCATTTGTGCCCATTTGTGCGCACATGGGCGTGCTGGTCTGAAAACGAGGTGTGTTTAGGCGCATTGTTGGCGCGTTGCTATTTTGAGGCAACTGAAATAGACTGCGCCATTGACCAACAAAAACCTGGTCTAAAGTCAATGGCGCACATTTTTTCCCGTTATTTAAAGAGCGCATTAGTAATATGCGCCTGTAGGCTGATCCACAACGCGCGTACACTTTGTCCCGTAGATGGTCTGCTCACGCTCTTCAACCTCAAGCACGAGCAGATCCGTTTTCTCGCTAGAGAACCGTTCAGTCTTTCTGCTGGAAAATTCCTCCATGTAAATAGCGAATCCGCCATGGTGCGAACGCAACTGGCTTTTAAAGGGAATAGGAGATAAGACTCTGATTGTTTTTTTTGCATGTAAAGCCCAAAACATTACTCATTAAGAGAATAGGGACAACCCTTTTAGACCATGCGCTGGGCACGCAGACCATTTTTCCAGTCGTTAAACTAGCAAAAGTGGATTCAGACTCGCCCTAAGTGCACTTAGACCATGCGCTTAAATCTTTAAAATAGGGCCCTATATATCTGGAATTGATCACATTCTTCACTTTTGTTTTGCAGGTGCTGGAAACAACACACATCCCAGAATTCCTCCCAGAAGTCCCGGTGGAGAAAATGGCCCCCTCCCTCCCTCCAACATCGCTGTTATCGCAGGTGCGGCCGGCGGTTCGGCCTTCCTCCTGCTCGTGACTGCCGTGATCTGCGTGGTGTGCTACCGGCGCCGACATGCCAAGCATTCAGAATCGCACCACCCTCCCCTCTCCCTGTCCTCCCTGACCTCGCCCAAGCGGGGCTGCGGTGGGGGCGTAGGAGGCGGCAACAACAACGGCTCCGAGCCTAGCGACATCATCATCCCGCTGCGGACTTCTGACTCCGCCTACTGCCCGCACTACGAGAAAGTGAGCGGGGACTACGGCCATCCGGTCTACATCGTACAGGAGATGCCTCCTCAGAGTCCTGCCAACATCTACTATAAAGTATGAGAACCGGAGACGACCTTACCGACAACATCCGCCAAGACCACACCCACCTTAAACGACTACCTAAGCCACGCCCCACAAGCCCCGCCCCCTACAGTCTGCATCCCCGTAGATCCTTTTACCTTTACACGCATTTCTCCGACACACTAACCATTCCTGGTGGAGTGTGTCTGTGTGTGTGTTTTCATTCCTCGTCACTCCCCCCAACTTCGGCCTTTTGTTGAGAGAGAGAGGATGTCCTGTTGTGAGGGCCTCCCTCTCTCTAACGTCCCACATGGGGAAAAGTTCTTAAAGCTAGAGAAAACCTCCTGGAGTGATTCAGCCCAACTGAAAAAAACATAGACTCCTTTTATGGGGGGCGTTCCGGAGCACAAGCATCAAAACTTTTTCTGATGTACTTGCAAAAAACAGACTATAAAAACACAAAAAAGAAAAAAAGAAAAGGAAAACTTGTCCAAACCTACAGACAACACGTGAACTCTGACTTCGAATGCTACATCTACTCACAAATAGCAGTCTAGTTTGTATTAAACTCCTTCGTGATGGGGGAGGGGCCATTAATTCAGCCAATCGTCACACAGGGCTGCAGTCACGTGATCTAGGACCCATGTGTTTGATTGGTGGAGTTGTAGTGGCGTGGAGAATCTTGTATATTTTAATAACGTGTGTATTTTGTGAGTGTGTAGGATAAATATTCCAACACTGCAGTCGCACGCGTTGCGACCGGCGGGCTTCAATACAACTCGCAAGTGTTTTTGTGCGTGGATGAGTGTGTGATTGAGTACAGTGTTAGCGTGAGCAAGGGCGCGTGTGTTTGTTAGACTGTTTCAAAACCAAAACACAAAAATATGAGCGAACATCAAAAAAGTTTTTTTTATCGCTTTCAACACATAGATTATAATTATATATGAATACTCCGTAAAATAATTTTTAGATTTTTTTTCCTTGTAAAGTTACAGTTTGCTAGGCCTAATTTTTGTTTTCCTATTTTTTTATGACATGCTGACCTTGTTTCTTTCCCTTTTTGAGTTGTAAATTAATTTAATGCTTTTCATTTTGTTGCAGAAACCAAGTTTGTTTGGTTCCCCCTCGTTTTCCTCTTTCCCTGGAGTCTCCTCCGTTCTACACATATATTTTTATAGCTCCTTGTACTCTGATGTAGTTTTGAAGCTAGACCTCGTTTGTGAATGTGTTGAGGTAGAACAATCCGAGAACGCTTTTTTATTATTATTTTTAAAGACGCTTGGAAATAAGGGAAAAAACCCAGAGAGGAGGCAGGAATTGTTAGGGGGGTGAAATAAAAAGAAAAGAATGCGAACACCGCCTGTTGGGAAAGCAAACGCACGAGCGAGGAAACTTCTAGAACGACTGTGAAACTATGGAAGAATCACATTAAAAGAAAAAAATAGGGGAGGGGGAGGTGGAGGAAGAGAGGAAAAATTGAAAGATGCTTAAAGGAGGAAAGAGAGAGAGAGAGAGAGAGGTTTTTATTAAACTCGTCTGAAACTGTGGAAGAGGCAGATCTGGGCCCGGTGGTCTTCTGAGGTACAAAGAGACAGATGAGGGGAAGAAAGGAACTCATTCTCTCAGATGGAGAACAGGATAGATGGACACACAGAATTACCCTTTTACAGACACACAGTGCTCTTTTTTGTTCACATGAAGTGAAGTGGAAATATTTCTAGACTCGTTTCAAATTCTTGAGTATCTGCGGGCTCGTCTCAATTTAATGTAGACGTGTTCGCACACACACACACAAACACACACTCGGAAATCGACTCAATGGCCATGGCACACAGAAAAGCTCTTGTAAAGAGATTTTCATCACACACACACACACACACACACACACCTCCAAATCTCAATCAAAAGCCATTCTGATTGGGCGTATATGCTGGTTACCTCAACAAACGCCGTGATTAGCATTGTTCGTTCGCATTCTCTTTCTCTCCTCTCTTTGCCTTTCCCTTTCTCTCACACACACACACACAATCATTGCAGCTTTGTAACTAGCTGTGTGTTTATCTCAGTTAGTGCCAATGAAAATCTCTCTCTTAGGCCTGCAACATACTCTATGCAAGTGTGTGAATGCAAACGCTTCTAGCACGTCGTTGCATCCCGAAATGTGTCAGAACTCAATTATTGAGTGATTTTAAATGTGTCGGAATTCAATTGCATTCTCAATGTGGCCAATGTGGGCGCTATAGGAAGTATTAGCATAAACTAGTCTTCTTCTACTGTCAGTTTTCTCTGTCACGGCAGATCAATAGTTTGGGAAACAATGGCTGCATCCGAAATTGCATACTTCCCTTCTATATAGTAGATGAAAAACAGTATGTGACCCAAAGTAGCATGTCAGAATTCAAAGTACTCGTAAAAGAGTAGGCAAAAAGTTCACGGATGACCTACTTCTTCCTAATTCACTTTACTATCCCATGAGGCCACAGGACAGGATTTATGAATGGAAGTGAAGCGACGCAACTGACGCTGTAGGTCACATGATAATGACAACATAGCGAATGTAATACATCCATTCCATTCATACTACACACACTCATACTAGAACATACTTTTTTAGCGGCTGTGAAATAATTACTTATTCAAAATAAGTACCCATGCGATTTCGGACGCATCCAATCTCACTAAGCTGGTTATATCATATAGTATGTACTATTTCTTCTGAAGTTCAAAATGGCATACTAATAAGCTGCTATTATGAGTGCAGACTTTTTCTAGCTTTAGCTAATTAGCAGAGAAAAATTAGCTATATGGAACGACATGCAGGGGGAAAACAAAATATCTTATTAATATTGTGACCACAATTTAATTAAAAATGATGCAAATTAATAAAACATGGCGTCAAAAGGAATAAGTCTAAATTCACTGCCACTTGTTGTGCATGTAATGAGCAGGGCTCCAAAGTAAGAGTAATAAGCTAGTATGCTAGGCTGAAAACAGCGTTCACGTTTGTTCAATGTGTTAACCAGGCATTAGCATCCGTGCTTGCATACTTGCGTAGAATATGTTTCTGGCCTTAGGAGTACAAATTGTGTTCTTTTTCACTGCCATTGTCACTGTGTGTTTTGTATGCGTGTAAAAGAATGTTATCGCTGAGAAATACACCGCATACACACGCACATAATAACAAGCCATTCATACCCAAATACGTTAGGGGTCTTATTTTGCAGATGTGATTTGTGACGTTGGGACTTGAACAATCTGTTACTGTTTTCAATCTGCCTAGAAAGCTTCAATATTTGTCTCTCAAAAAGCATTTAGTTTTGTATCACTCTGGTGCATCAAGACTGTGAGAAAGAAAAAAAAAAGACGACATTGTTTTCCTGTCACATTGATGTTTTCTTCTTACACGCAAATTTGGATTTTGTTACTTCAATATCAAGTTGCCTAAAATGTGGAGGTGTTTCATTTGTTCGGCGCTGTTGTATTCGTGAGCTGTTTCATACATATTTAAGCGTTCGGTTTCTGTTCGAATTATGTTGCATTTACTAAAACAATCAGCGTAAGCAAATGTCTCTGCCCCTGTGCGCATGGACTTGGATACGTGTGTGTGCGTGCAGGTGTGCGTATATGTCCGAAACACACGTGGACATCGTTCAAAGACGGACCGGCATGGAAGGGGAACGTTCGAGGACACATGAGGAGACACAAACTCTCTCTGCTCACCATCCTCCCTTTTTTAGGTCTCGTTTATCGAACATCTGGCCCCAGATAGGTCCATCTTCTGTCTTTCACATCCAGCGGTTCTTTGTGCACTTGCTTTCGACCACGAACGCTGGGACCAGTAATTCTGTACGCAGACACAAGCGGGGACGGAACCACAAAGTGTGTATTTTTTTAGAGAACGCTTCAGTTGTGTGTACGTGTTTCTCTGTGCCAATAGCCAGCGGGTGGCGGCCACTTTAAAGACCTCCATTCCTCTCCAGTGATGTGTTCAGACGTTTGTAAAACACCATGTTTGTGTGTGATGTTTTCTTTTCTGTGTCCATCCCTCCCCCCCCTCACGACCCCTCTCTTGTTTTCCCTCCTGCATACATGCCTTTAAAAGGGTTAAACAACTAATACATTCCTTTGAAGAAATGTTGATTAAAAAACACACACAAAAAAAACTTTACAACGCATTCTTGGATTTTCTTTACTGTGCTCGTGTTTGTATGCAGTAAGAGTTTTGTGGACTTGCACTGAACATGCAACTGAATGAGATGAGAACAATTTAAAGGGATAGTTTAGCCCAAAATGAAAATTCTAGTAAGACTTTCGTTCATCTTCAGAACACAAATGAAGATCTTTTTGATGAAATCTGAGAGATTTCTGTCCCTCCATTGACAGCTACACAACTGACACTTTGACGCTTCAAAAAGTTAATAAAACTAATCCATGTGAATTGAGAGGTTTTGTCCAAATTTTCTGAAGAGACTCGATCGCTTTATATGATGAACAAGATTGAATTAAGGTTTTTATTCACATATAAAAAATCATCATCTCACACATCAGTCGTGGAAAACGGAAGCTCAAGCATGTTCGCTTGACGTGAGAGAACCAATGAGGTTCATTCTCGTGTTACGCATCACGTTTGAGCTTCAGCAAGAACCAATGAGGTTTGTTTTCACACGTCAAGCAGGTTCGGTTGAACTTCTGTTTATGTTCGCTGATCAATGTTTAGATGTGAATACAAGTCTCTTTATGAACTTTTTGAAGCGTCAAAGTGTCAGTTGTGTTGCTGTCAATGGAGGGACAGAAATCTCTCAGATTTCATCAAAAAAGATCTTCATTTGTGTTTTGAAGATGAACGAAAGTCTTATGGGTTTGGAACGACATGAGGGTGAATAAATAATGACAGAATTGTCATTTTTGGGTGAACTAACCCTTTAATGCCCTTCATTTTTCTTTCCACAGTCCTGGTATTTCATCTTCTATAAAGTAAAACACTGGCTTTTACAGTCGCCATCCGTTGCCAGTAAAGCAATGAAAGTGTTCTTTAAGCACACAGAAATATATTTTCTCATATTATTTATTTCAGACTGTATCTCTCTTTCTCTTTTATTGCTATCCTTTAGATCCTTCTGTATGCTTTCCGAAAAAAACCATTCAGTTGCCAAAGCAACCATTGCCTTCTGGCAACAATTTCATATTTATGAAAACTCACGAAATCTGGTAGTGATTGTCCCCGCGAGGTTGGCGCACAGTTACAGGTGATGCTGAGCTGAGGACCGTATTATTGGCCTGGGAATACTTATGTCGAGCCCCAATCCTCTCATTAGTGTAACATGATTTAGGTGCGAAAGGGAAGGTTCTAGATCACAAGGGAGAGAAAGAAAAACATTTAAAAATGTCCTTATAGGCTTCTGCAGTCATCTTTTATTGTGTAATAATTTTTCTAAAATGAACTTGTATGCTATTAATGACCCAGAGGAATGTTGTATTGCCTAGTGTTTGCTCAGGGAACTTCTCAACTTAAAATTTCTCAATATTTTCTTTGGTTATAAAATGGCAATTGCTGACGAACAGTCAGTTGAGTGATAAAATGAATGTGGATTGCATTGCTCAGATGAATAGGTTTTAAGGAAGAATTTAACCAGAAAGGTTTGAGCTCATTTTATCTCCATTTTATCTCATTGCTTTCTCTTTTCCAGTTGAACACAGGATTATTCTAATTTATATCAATTATATGCTACACTCTAAAACATGCTACATATAAATCCACAAAAAAGAAAAAAAACACCACGCTCAATCAACCTTTTTAACGCACCGCAACATTTTAAATAATGCTAAGCTTTCATTGAAAGATAGGCTATTGAATTTCATGACCACATTATTTAGAGAAATTTTATTTTTTAAATAAAATTCAACTTTGTTTCAGTTTCAATTAGATTTTTTTTCTTCAATTAGACATTTTATTCAGTTTAACAGTTATTTAATGAATGCATCGACATTTATGGAAGTGATTCTTAACCTGCGGCCTTACAACCGCTGCAACAACATAGCATCCACTTTAGTTTGAAAGCATTCAGTTTGAAATCACACCAGTAGAATTTGTAGACTACATGATCGGTCTGTTCAGGGGCGCTTCAGTTCAAACGAACCTGTATTAAAGTTCTATATTTTAATACATTTCAGAAACATTAATCACCTGTGTTGAATTTCCTTTCAATGTACTGCGCGACACAGGGATGATTACTCTGAACAAGGCTGTAATGTGATTGGTTATCAAGGGACACGTGATCCAAGTTAGCCGTTAGGCTTTCTCCCAAATCTGGTGGAAAATCTGATGTTTGTTCATTCATTGTGCTGCGCTTCCTTCGAGTCAAAGTACTAGGACATCATGATCTCACAAGAACATCAGTGCCCCATTAATGTGAGTAGAGTACTGTGGTGCGTGAGATAAATATTATCTCCTGTGTTTCACAAGGACAATGACAGGTGTATGATAGCTGGTTGTTTTGATGACGTCATTTTATTAGGCGCGCGACTCTTTGTTGACTCTTTTTGATCTATACTAAATATTGTCAAGGAAGGCCAATGTCTCAGATAATAATATCAATGCCATAATACCTCTGCTGGATTGATTTTTTTATCTGCAGTTTCTGAGAATAGCCATTAAAGCATCAGATTTGAAAGTTATCATCATAGGCCCAGCACGGTGCTAATTCTCAGACTTTTGATCTGCAATTTCATAACTTCAGTCAATCTTATAACAGTCAATATTTTACACAAACCATCATAATTAAAGAAAATGTTTACACATATAATTTATATATTCTACTACACACTACACGCATAGCCTATAGGCCTTTGCTTTGTGTATACATATATTTGGGTTGGTCTGTCTTGTCAAATTTACAAACATATGCTTGTAGTCTTTTTAATACACCTAACATGAATTCAGAGGTGTCAAAAGTATTCACATTCGTTACTCAAGTAGAAGTATAGATAATAGGGTTTAAAAAGACTTCTGTAGAAGTTGAAGTATCAACTCAAGCTTTTTACTCAAGTAAAAGTACTGGTTTCAAAACTACTTAAAGTAGAAAAGTAAAAGTAATGTAAGGGGGAAAAAATGCCATTAAGGACAAAAGCTTAGGCTGCGCCACAGGGGCCTATAGTGCACTACCCCACCTCCTCAAAAAACATTTTACTAAAGGCCATAATGACTATAATGTTATATTAAAATGTTAATGTTGAAAAATGTGGGATGCACTAGGCTACCTGTTTCAGTTCCATTGAGAATGAACGCATTTTAGTACAATGCAAATACGTTAAAGAACCATATATGTGTATTTTTTTACGATGACAAGCCGGAATGAAAACAAGCCGAAATGAAATAGGAGTAGCGAGGCTTTTTTTTTATGTAAAGAGTAGAAGTAAAAAGTCAGCTGAAAAATAATTACTCCAGTAAAGTGTAGCTACCCAACATTTCTACTTAAGTAAGGTAACGAATTATTTGTACCTTGTTGTTACTTGACACCTTTCCATGAATTAATACACATAATGCTTTCTTCCTGCCAACAGCTGTGCATTTCTGTGAAGTAGAGCACAGTTTCAGTTGTGTTATTAAAGAAAAGAAAAAAAACTTGGCCTGGAGTGAAATCAATTAGGAGATAATCCTCTATAATCAGATTTGAACAGGTTTTGGCGGCAAGGCTAAAAATCCAGAAGACCGGCGCACTTGACTTGAATGTCGCCACGGGAGCCTTAAGACGGCGTTGCTATGGGGACCCTCCTGAAGGTCAGAGAGAGCGAGATATGGTTTCCTAGCCGCCTGCAATTTGGCCATTTGAATAGCCGGTCATCTGCATATCAAATGCGCAAAATGAGCGATAGAGAGAAACAAGAGGAAAGGGAAGGATGAAGTACAGGCCACCTCCCCTTCGGTTCTTCTTTCTAAAGGCTGAGGTGAGGAAAGGTGAGGGCTGAAAGTCAAGTGTCTCTGATTGCACCTGTAGGCAGCGCGGACTGGAAGCGACTGATGAAAAGACGGGTCTTTAAGTCGTCACCAGGAACCCCTCTGCTTAATCTCTCCTTCGGTCTCAGCCACCACAGCTCTGATCTCTGACAGCCGCATTCTCTCTCTCTCTCTCTCTCTCTCTCTCTCTCTCTCGCTCGCTCTCTCTCACGCCTTTCTTCTCCTCCTTTCGACATGTTCTACTCCCTCTCTCTTTCTTCTCCTTTCTTTCGACATGTTCTCCTCCCTCTCGATAAAGCCTTGCATTCTTTATGTTGTGGGAGAGAGAAAAACAAACTGGTACAGTTAATAATGGGGCCGATGACAAGTGCAGCTGGGCTGGCAAAAATGAAGCTGATAAAGCAACAGAACTGGAGAGAGAGAGAGAGAGAGAGAGAGAGAGAGAGAGAGAGAGATTGTGTGCCGTTAGAGGGTGTTCATTTCAGATGATTAATTTATTAACACGACACAAAATGATACCAGCCCAGTATCCGACACAATACAGTTCATACACCCACTCAGTCTCATGTTCTCTCCACCACTTTACTTTCGCAAACCCCTCAGATCTATATGATAGCATCCGGAAACATCGCCGTGGGTTATGGGTAATCGTTTGCCCTTGGATATTCACACAGAAAATTGCATGGTGGTCCCATGATCTCATCCATCATTCATTCACTTTGTATCTAGAGTGTTTCTTTCATCTTTGATACTTTTGGTTTCTTTTATTATTCGAGTCGAGGAGAAATCAAAATGGTCTTTTTGCCTCAAGTTTCTGGTCTTCTTTGGAGCACAATTGTTTTTTTTTTTGGAACATTTTTGGTTCAAAATAAGTAAAAGTTTGTTTCTCGTAATCAAACTTGCTCTGTGTCTACGACTTTCCTTTTCGTCTAAGGCCGGTGTTTACGCTAATAGCTACAAGTTAGACATGGTTCTAGGCTATTCTTTAGCATTTTTATAAGCAATAATTTAAAACTGGTTACAGTCTTACTGGTGTTACTGGTGGCGTTCCTGGAGCTCAGGTACACTGTAAAAAAAAAAGTTGTTTCAACTAGTGTTTGTGCTGCATTAAAACTTTAAGTTAAGTCAACTTGAAATGTGAAGAAAAGTGACAACTTGGATATTAGAGTTGACTAAACTTAACATTTTAAGACAGCATGAACACTTACTTTGGTTGCACTTTATGTGAACTTGCGTGTACTTACAGTGTACTTGCCTAAGGAAGTACTGGTAGTACATTAGAGTAAGTACATTAGAGGAAGTACATTAGCTTGATCCAGCCTGAATTAATGTCATGATTCGAGCGTTTAGAAACAAAACTTACTGGACAGTTGTTGTCAGATTTAATTGGTGATTTCAAATATGAAATTTAATCGTAAGCTTGGCGAACAGTTTTAGAGAATTTGATGTTTCCCCATTTATAGAGATAGGAGCTGCACTTGCATGGCCGAAAGGCATTTCAAAGATGGCCGCCGAGTGAAATGACTAGTTTTAAAGGGACTTTGGTTATTTACCCAGTTATTGAAATGATAAAATCAAGTGTAAAATAAAGTAGTGCCCTTATTTTTTTAAGTTGAAACAACATTTTTTTTTTACAGTGTAGCAAAACCCAAGTTTAAGTCTCAGAGAACTCATGCACTGATAAAATGTGTTTTTTAAATGCACTGTAGATCAATTTATGTACTTGCATAAATGTAAAGGTTACAGCCGAGACTGAATACATCAATATGTTCCCGAGGGTGAACTTGACCTTCATTCTGCACATCTTGTGTCCCAGTTGGTACAGGCACAAATAAATATGGCCTAATTCCTTGGACGAAAACCTAGGCCGTTTACGCAACACTGTTTTCAACTAAAAACGGAAAACGTTTTATGCGTTTTAGCCATTAATTTTCATGACAATAATGTTTTGGAGGCCCTGGGGGTTTCAAAGCCGGTTAATGTCAGCATGTAAATTACAAAAACGTGAATTTGTGAAAACGGTGACATCCGTGTGAACGGGGATCGTTTTGACAGCGTTGTCGTCTGTACGCGAAAAACTATTTTTAGTACATCATCGTCGTGTAAACATACCATTCCTTTATGATTAATGGTAGAGTTAACATTCTGGTATTAAACACCCACTTTTCAAGGTCCAGTCAATTCTTGATGGATATAATGCATTTTTCCTTGTTGCACACTAATGTTTGGGGTCAGTAAGATTGTTTTTCTCTGAAATAAATTGATACTTTTATTCATCAAGGACACATTAAATTGATCAAAAGCAGCAGTAAGAGTTACAAAAGTTTTCTATTTCAAATAAATGCTGTTGAAATTTCTATTCATCAAAGAATGGTTTGTGGAATCCTGACTGGTTTCCACAAAAGTATTAAACAGCACAACTGTTGATAATAATAAATGTTTCTTGCGCAGCAAATCATCATATTAGAGTGATTTCTGAAGGATCATGTGACACTGAAGACTGGAGTTATGATGCTGAATAATCAGCTTTGCATCAAAGGATTAAATCACATTTTGAAAATAGGAATCAGTTTTTTTATATATATATTTCACAATATTACTGTTTTGACTGTATTTTGCTCTCAGAATTTAGTCACAATAAATGAGGGTTTGAGACGAAGAACCATATAAGTCCAAATTTTCAAATAATAACGTTTTTTTTATTTATTTGGACTCTGAATATTATATTATTATACATTTTTTAACTTGAAGATAGACAACAAAAGCTTCACAATTCTAATGAGATAAGATTTTTTTGTATCAATCATAAAAAGAAAAAGTTAGAGTAATTTACATTTCTGGAATGTGGAAGAACAGTATATGTCCAGTTAATGTGGAATAACAGTATAAGTCCAATTCATCATTTAATTGAGAATTAATTGAATTGAGAAGGAAAGAATCCCCCCCTTATCTGTTATTGTTTGTTCTCTGTCATTCTGTATATTTATATAAAGTTTGGCTGTTTCTAAACCCTATTATCATTTAGTATCTTTCAGGTTGGACAGGAGGACTCTGCCTCTAGAGCGTCCGCTTAGCATGCCAACCAACCGTCCATCTCACGGCCCAGCAACCTGTTTTGATGCCCAGTGACCTGAGGTCAGTCTCACCCTGCTTTAACACTTCAACACCCTGAGACAGCACAACAACAACAACAACAAAAATCAATACGGCCTTCGTCTGGAGGGATTTCTTCATTTTTTTTTAAGTCTCACAGGAAAAGTGTTCAATTCTGTGGGGTTTCGTTAACACGGGAAAAAGATGTCACGGGAAAACGAGACAAAATCGTTATCTGAGTGAACACTCGCACAGCATCGCTAACAATAAGACAATAACGGAGCCCACAAAGCCTCAAAATTCAATTTGAAAAGTTAAAAAAAATCCCCCAAATGACAAGAGTCCTTCAGTAGCAGAATAGCTGCCCTGTTTCCCTTCTTCTCCCCGCCCTCACTCGCTCTTTCAGCCCAGAAAAGAGGAAAAAAGTAAAAATGAATCCGCCACCTCCCTTACTCCCCCACTTACTCTCTTTTTAAGATGCGCACACACTCATGCACACACACTCCCGTTGCTTTATTGAGGCAGCTGCACCCTTTGACCTCTGTGCTTGTGGAATGTGTGTGTGTGTGTGTGTGTGTGTGTGTGTGTGTGTGTGTGTGTGTGTGGCAGAAAGAACGGCGGGGGGCTCTTTTTCTCCATACAACAAAGGCTGTCGGATCGACAATAGAGTGGCAGAATAGAGTGTGTCCAGAGGGCCAATGAGTCGTGCTAGCTTGCTAAACCGGCGAGGGCGACGGAGAGAGAGTGAGAGAAGGGAGAAATAGAGTTTAAATTAAAAAAAAAGAGAAAAAGAGATGAGGGATATTTGTTTTGTCTGGGCACATTCATAAATATACGACTTCCGATGCCAAGGGAAGCAAATAGATGGGCCCATGTTCAGTTCTGGAAGTGTGTGTGTGTGTGTGTGTGTGGGGCCCAGTACACACAGCAGGAGTGTGGGCCCAATGACTCATTGCTGCAAATGACATCAGCAGTGTCAGCTTCAAATACTGCCAAATGCTGCATTCAGAGAAGGAATGTGTGTGTGTGTCTAGGTTGTGCAGCTGGGCCAGAGACAGACAAAGGTGTTCCGTCACGCTTTGCCTCAAAATGTGTGTTTTCGGGAGATGTGAGGGCAGCTCGGTGATTTTCTTTTTGATCCTCTCATACACACACACACACACACACACACTTGGCTTTATCGATCTCTGTGGTGGAGGCAGATATATATGTCTACCATCCAGGAGTGTGTGTGATGTGATTTACTTTAAGGTCCCGTTTTGGTCAGTACCTAAATCTCTTCAGCCTAGCTGAACTGAACCTAGCATTTCCTTCATATGTTCTGGTGGCAGCCTTAAAGGGATATTCACACACAAATGAAAGTTCTGTCATTGATTTCCATAGTATTTTATGCTATGCTACCGTCAACTGTCTGGTTACCAACATTCTTTAAAATATCTTCTTTTGTGCTCAATAGAAAAAAAGAAACAGGTTTTGAACAACTTGAGGGTGAGTACGTGATGAGAAAATGAACATTTTTGGGTGAACTATTCCTTTAAGGTCTCCGACCCCTAAAGATTACCTATCAATCCTTGCACTTTTATGTATAAAAACTAACAGGCCTACATAAATGTAGATTGGCATAAATGTACGCTACCGTTCATAAAGTTTGAGGTTGGTATACGTGTTTTTTTCTTTTCTTTTTTTGAAAGTCATTTATTCGGCAACGATGCATTGGAATGATCAAACGTGACCGTAAAAACGTCACGATAAATGTAATTTTTTTAAATAATTTTTTTTTATGCATCAAAGAATCCTATTCACAAATGTATCACGGTTTCCATGAAATATTAAACTGCACAACTGTTTTCAACATTGATAATAATAAGAAACGTTTCTTGAGCACAAAATCAGCATATTAGAGTGATTTCTGAAGGATCACGAGACACTGAAGACTGGAGTTATGAATTCACAGAATAAATTAAGTTTTAAGTTATATTAAAATAGGCAAAAGTTATTTTAAATTATAATAATTCACAATACTAGGCTACTGTTTTTACTCTATTTTTAATCAAATAAATGCTGCCTTACTGGGCTTAAAAGCCTTCAAAAACATTAAAAAAGCTTACGCACTCAATACCTTACCTGCAGTTATCAAGGTCCAGAAATAATGTTTTTCTTTCTGAATACATAATAATGAAAACATATCCCCAAGCCCACCCCCAAGTCCCTATTGCCAAATGCAAAGGTGGCACAGAGGCCCCTCTGAAGTAGCAATTAGGTGTCTTTACCCAGACTGTTTAATGATGCTCAGACGTGGCATAAGTGCATTTACACAGCAATTTTAACTGTATACTTTTACACTAGAAGCTGAGGTGGCTCAGAGCAGGCTCAATTTACCCTGGCTTTTACACAGAATTGAGCAGGCGCAGCTGGCTAAAGATGCCTTATGATATTCTAGTCTCTAGAAACGATTGACATCCTACCTTCAGTGTACGTCTATATGGGATGTTTTTGCTTGTCTTCCAACAGGTGTAAATCATTAGTCAGATTGCTTAGAAAAGTAATATTACACCTCTCGTCAACTTGACACATGTTTCGAGGTATCGCTCCTGTCTGTAGCATAAATGCTATTGAACGAGTTACACGCCAGTTTAATGCTTATGGTTATGGATTTGTTACAATCCCCATGCATCACTAGTAATGATTTTAGGGAACAGTTTTGATATCATTTATCAGATCAAAGCATGTCTCTTTAACAAAACAGGTGGTCTCCATGTAACACCCCCTCCTTCCCTTTTCATTTTGATTTCAGCCACTCCATGCCCTCCTCCTCTCTCTCCAAACAACGCTTGAAGGACGGTGTCTCTCGTCCACAAGCACAAACTCTCCCAAACGCTGCTCCCCCCCCCCCCCCCCCCCCCCCCCTCCTGCTCACTCACAGCTGCCAGGCTTCTTTGCAGGGAAAATCATGCATGTCCAAAAACAACTGATCACACATTTTTTTTTCTTTCCCAATCGTAACTACACCCCCTGTACACCTCCATCCACTCCTAATTTGTTCATTTTCAGCATTCCAGTCCGCGAGGGTCCGGGGCAGTGCAGGGTCCCTGAACAGTATAATGTGTCTCTCTGTCTCCTTCACATACAGCTATAATACTAAACTGGGCTTCAGTCCTGTGTGCTGACAGACACGGATATTTCAGGAGGGAGGCTGAGCATTTAAACATACTATTACTGAATGTCCATTGAATTTAAAAGGGATAATTCATCCAAAAAGTGAAAATTCTGTCATCATTAACACACCTTCATTTCATCCCAAACCTGTATGAATTTCCTTTTTTTCTGTGGACCACAAAAGATAGTTTTTCTTCTGTTGTTTATACAATGAAAGTCAATGGGGTCCAATTTTTTTTTAAAGCTCCAGGTTTGCTTTTTTGTTTGTATAGACCAAACATTTGTTGATACCAATTTGTGTAGAAAAGAATATGATTATTTATATACACTATAAATAAAATATATACATACTGTATATATACACACACAGACATATTTGTATATATTAACAAACTTTTAGGTTAGATGCGATAAGTCAATTTGACAGCACTTTAATTTATTGATCTGATTTTTCTGTAATGCAGCTGTAAAATTGCAATACAAATATTTTCAGCTGTCTTAATTCATGTTCAAATATTACACAATCAAGCTTGTATTTTGGAGGAAAACCGCAGAGAGACCTTAAAAGCTTCTCTTTTTTGACAACCAATTTATAAGCGTTTCTCATTAAAATTGTGGGAAGATGGTTGGCGCATGTTGCCTTCCCAAATGTACTTTATAAGCGACCCAAACTCAGAGCAGATGCAGAGATTAGTCTGATACGCTGAAAACACCAGATCACGAGCTGCTTGCGTGTAAAAGAACACAGCGCAGTTATCAAATCGCAAAGGATGGCGCTGAGCCACATCGGGATTTCGGTTTTATTAAGATTAATTGTTTAGCCCTGCCATTGATTTTCATTGCATGGACAAAAACAGTAGAGTAAATGACAGACTTCTCCTTTTTTTGGCGACCTATCACTGAATTGAATTTCCATTCTAGGTTTTGATACTGGTCTAGTTGGTGTACTAGCATAGCAATGAGTGACTAAAGTAGGCTTACTAGTTGACTAGCCTGTAGGAAAACCTGGTCCTTTCAACAGTGAACAGACAGATTGAGAGAGAGAGAGAAAGAGAGAGAGAGAGAGTTTGGATAGCTACTAAACACTCCAAGATGTTTGAACGCACTTCTGGAGACATAATATTCAGGGGTACATACTTTCATAGTGTGTAGCTGCACGCACCCTCACACACACAGACTAAGATTTGCCGCCACACAAGGGAATCTCCTTTGAGACCTCAGCTTCATTATGATCTGGCTTACCTCAGCATAGACTGGAGTGTGAGCTCTTTGTTGGCTCTGTCAGGGAGCAAGAAAAGGAGAGGGAGAGTGATAGAGAAAGCTCACAACCGTGTCAGTGTTGAACACTCAGGCCTGTCTGTGAAACCTATCCCTCCCATTTTTCCGTGCGCCCCCTTTTCGAGCCCCTCTTCTGCACTACTGGAGCTAAACTCTTTTTGTTTTTATTAATGAATGCCGTGCTGTCACCCGTCTGCTGACACATGTAATGCTCACATTCATCCATGTACCCGACTGGCAGGGAACACACACACACACACACACACACGCCCCCCGTGTGGTTGTGACCTCATAACCTTGTTGTCAGGCAGTATCCATCTGCCATCAGGACACAACAGGACAGAGGGAAAGTGTAAGACAGAGGAGACTGTCAAATGTCAGGCCCTCCCTCCATTCTTACTTGTGAAAAACACTAATGACTTTTCCTTTCTCTTCCCCAGCCAATACTTTTCATTAGGACGGCCATTACTGACTCATACTTGCTCGCCGCTTTCATTTTATTGGCATATTTATGTTTTACGGGAGTTGTGAGTAATTAGTCGGTTGCTATGTGTTGTGGGATAACTAGACCTGCATGATTCTGGATAAATCGTTTCAAACAGAGATCACGATTCTCCCACGATAACCAAATAACGTAATTTACCAGAGGTTTTGATAAAAATGTTAATTGCGGCAGCCTATTGAAAATGTTTAATTAATCTGAATGAATTGCTTTTCTTTTTTTTTAAACAATGAACGATTCAATGACTCACTCGTTTCATTAATGGATGAATCAGCGATCTGTTGAATGAATAATTCAATGACAAATGTTCTTTAAAACATTCTTCTAAACATCTTTTGTGTTCCAGCAGAAAGTCAGTCATAGGGTTTGGAACATGTGCAAAGCTGGATTATGGATAGAGCCAGTGGGCCCAACGCCCCAGGACCTCGGACTGCCAGGGGCCTCCAAAGCCTCAGGCTGCGCACCCCAATACTGCCAAAGTAAGCTGAACACCAGGGTCCTCACAGCACAAGGCCAGCAGACATTCCCTCATTTCAGTAGAATATGAAACGAGCCGTGAGTACCGTGTGCCAAACACGTCTCTGCTCATTGTCACTCATGTCTATAGAATATATACATGTTTCCTTTGTACATGTATGTGTGTAGCCCTGCGTATCATACTATAGATATTTTCAAAAGGGTTACTGCTACTTTAATGATGTATGTGTTAGCTTAATGTAATGCGTACTCTATCCAGTGCCTGATTAGAAAACTCAGAAAATCGCTTTATGATGCTATGTCGTCTGAACTGTTATATGTTATTACTCTTCAACTGCTGCATGTATAAAGTATTTTTCGCCCTTTTTCTTTTATATCTGGCTTTTTGTGTTAAATGTGATTGCCTTTCTGGTTAAGATATTATTTTTTTTATATTGAACAAATTGAGTCTCAATGGACAAGTGTTCATTGTTTCTCAGCACAGTCACTAAGAAGTCACTATCTTTTACATTTTTACATGTACTACTTTGTTCTAAGTTTGCTATCGGCACGATTTTTTTTTTTCTCAAAGTCTTATTATGCTTTTTAAGGCTGTATTTATCACAGTAAAACAGTAATATTGTGAAATATTATTACAGTTTAAAATAACTGTTTTCTATTTTAATATATTTAAAAATGTAATATATTCCTTTGATGCAAAGCTAAATCTTCAGCATCATTACTTCAGTCTTCAGTGTCACATGATCCTTCAGAAATCACTCTAATATGCTGACTTGCTGCTCAAGAAACATTTTTTTAACCCTGCTTGATATATATTTTTATGGAAAGCGTGCTACATATTTGAATGATTCTTTAATGAATATAAAACGGTCAAAAGAAAAGCATTTATTTGAAACCGAAATCATTTGTAACATTATACATGCTTTTACTGTCACTTATGATCAATTGAATGCATCTTTGGTGACTTAAATGGTATCTAGTGTATAGTCTTATATAGCTGAAACTAGGGCTGTAGTACTCGAGTCCGGTCTTGGACTCGAGTCCGGACTCGAGACCGTTTTTCTATGGTCTCGGACTTGTCTCGGACTCGCTGGTATTCGGACTCGGACTTGTCTCGGTCTCGGCCACTGGTCTTGCCAAATATGGCTTTTGGTCACGACCGAGTCCAGGTGTCTTTCTATTATGTTAATAATATTGAAGGAAAAGTGAAACACTGGCCACCTAATAACCAATCACACTAGATTATCCTCGCACGTCACGCTCTGCGTCTGCATGCCCGTTAATTTTGCATTTGTAAACTTTGCATCAGCCTAACGGCATAAAGTTATAAGTTTGATTACGTATGGTGGTGGTAGCTAGCTGTGTGGGTGTGTGTGTGTTGTATGCGTTAAAGGTGGTTCATTTGGGTAACGTTAATGTTATCTGACATCGGTGATGATTTCTTCAGTTTTAAATTGACAATAGAAAATGTGTTCAGGACGAACAGAAATATTCTCCAGGACGCCTACAGAACGAAAGACATTGTATGTGTGTTCATTTATTACTAGCCCATTAGGGTAACGTTAACTTAGAAAATGCCCAAATTAACCGACCAAGTGCTCACTACAACGGCACGAGTCTTCTCATGCTGTTACTGTAGTTACTATCTTACTAGCTACTACTTATAAATCCTGGGTGTTGTGACACGTTTGCTTTTAGATCAACAAATAATAACCTAAAATTATTGTCTTGATAATGTCAAGCATAAGAATTTTTTTTTTTTTTTTTTTTTTTTTTCTGTCCTGGACTCAGTCTTGACTCGGACTCGAACCTTTTTGGACTCGGTCTTGTCTTGGACTCGAACCTCTTTGGACTCGGTCTTGTCTTGGACTCGAACCTCTTTGGACTCGGTCTTGACTTGGACTCGACTAGTCCTGGTCTTGGACTTGTCTTGGACTCGACAAAGGTGGTCTTGACTACAGCCCTAGCTGAAGCTATAGGTTGTGAAATCAATCGTTTTTTTGTTTTGTTTTTTTTGTTGTTGATCAGGCATTACAAATGGCTACCCTATGGGGTCCAAGGCATACTCGATTGATCATGACACAGGCCCTGAACATGAGTGTAAGTAAACGACAACAGAATTTTGTGTGATCTGTTCCTTTAAAAGTGGATTTAAAGCATGTCCTAACCTCTATAAGATTTGGGTTGAGCATCTGAGTTGCAGAGATAGTGAGTGTGAGATCTCATATGTCTCATATCTCATATCTCATATCTCATATGATCTCCTAACTCAAAATCTCACACTGGATTTGGCAGAGTTCCTCTGCACGGTGTGTACCGGTATTACACTTCATAAATAACCATGCGTCCTTTGACACATTTATTTATTGAAATTTGTATGATTCATAATGTGGAAACAGTGTTTGTAATGAACTGCCTTTTGATAAATTTTAATTAAATCCCATTAAACCTGGCGCTTTGTCGCATGTGTAAAAGGCTGCTGACAGTAGTTAATTAGCCTGTTTAAGCGCAGCTCGCTTTTATAATGCATTTTGCTTTCTCATCATCCCGTTTTTCCCCGTAATTAGGCGTGACAGCGCGAGAGGCGCGACGTGAGGGCCGGGAAGCGTGAGCACTAGATGGAGTCAGGTACGTGTGAGGATCGGAGAGTTTTATTTTTGGGCGCCAAGAGATTACCTTACTGAGTACATACTACCATCCCATGCATTATATTTCGTCCTCCAAGCATAACCCCCACCGCCTACCTAATCCTCCTGCACTCCCTCTCTCCTTTCCCCCATCTTCCCCACGCCTACCAAAAAAAACTCATTTCCTCTCGCGCCCCGAGCAATGTGTGCTGCGCTAATTGCGCTAAGGTGGAGCAGCGCTTTGGTTTGTGTTTGTGTGCAAAATGTATTATATTTGTGTGTCGGTAATGTGTGTATTTGCGCGTGTCCGCTCAGCTAGGCATCGTTCCAGGGCTTCCTGTGCCACCTGGGCATCTTAAAGTCTGCCAGTCTGTCGGTACGGGAGACCCAGCTGGACCGAGGGCTGTGAGGGTTTGTTGGTAGAATCGGTAATGAAGATTTAGAGCCAAGACCATTAGCCGTCTTGAGCCTCAGACCCACCCAAGAGCCCCTAGGGTGCTCAACCTTGAGCTTGTTGCCCTCCATGTGTTCGTGTCTCCAATTGTTCATGGCGAGATACATTTGTGTGCATGTGGAGACTTGTGTTGTTATTGCAAATGTTTATGTGGGTCCTTGAGTTTCTTGTAAGAGAGATTTGACATGCCACGTCGTTTTTTAATTTTGGTATGCAGCTGCAATTATCATCTAACACCTTCTCGTTCATTAGATACGTGTGTGGGTAATAAAGGTATGCGCTGCGGTTACTGTGGAAGGTGTGAAGGTGCACTAAGCCATTCCAGACTCACCGCCAGTGAAATTCTATTGAACTTGATTCTGGCATGAAATGCACACTATTTAGACTAGTTTACTGCATAATGCACAGTATATACTGTATAGACCTTAGTCGGGGTAATGCAGATTATTGACAAAAATTCAATGAAACCGTTTTGGGTTGATGAACCTTACGATCTTTATACAGTGCATGACATTGTAAAGACTCTAAAGTTAGTAGTTCACCCAAAAATGAAAAGTCTGTCATCATTTACTCACCCTCATGTTGTTCCAAACCTGTATGAATTTCTTTCCTGTTGAACACAAAAGAGGATATTTTGGAGAATGCTGGGAACCAAACAGTTTATGGACCCCACTGACTTCCATAGTATTTTTCCATGTAAAATTCAATATGGCGTCTGCCCTGACTAAGGTATAAACTCCCTACTATTCAAAAAAGGCATGTGAAGCAGTACATATTATATATAACTATAAACATTTAAAAGTAGCATTGTGTTCGTCATTTGGCTTCATCGTGTTGCATGCATGTTTCATTTAGCAAGTGGCATCCTTCATCTCTGTAATGTGGTTGTTTTGCATTTTTATTCCAGGTTTGTGTAAATACGTTCACTTTTGGCTGTGCGGTCAAATTAAGTCAGGAAAAACGTGCTGAAAATCACAACTGATCACTTTAGGCTACGCTCACACTGTCAGTTTATGGGATTGACGACTGCATCAGTAACTGTAATTAGCTAGAAAAGCAAACTTGTTTTGTTTGAAGATTTTAAGTCCTGATAGATCAGTGGTTCTCGACCTTTTAGACTCCAAGGCCCCCATTGTCCACACAAATATTCAAAGGCCAGACAGCCTAGGTTTTGTAAATGAAATTACAGGATTTCAGAAGTTTTTTTTTTTTTTCAGTTGTTGATGATTTACTGGAAAATATATTTTTTTACTCACAATTCTTTCTCTATAAAATATTTTAGAGAGTATGACAATAGAGCTTATCTTCATTAAAAAAAATGTCCATGGTGTTTTAAGATTTTATTAATTTACATGACAGGTCTAGAAATCTACTTTAAAAAACTTTTCTATGTTGAGGTCTACTTTTAAAAGACCCTGTTTTTCCAGAGAACTTCACTCCTAAACTCCTGATCGGAGGCTTTCGTAAATATTAAGTTTATACGAGTTACGCTTCAACTAAGTTTAATGGTGCAATGCAAAATATTTTGTTGTGTGTGAGTTGTAACTTAGTTCCCATTTACGTCAAAACTAGGCTAAGTTGTAACTTACACACAGCTGGTGCAAATGGCCCCTGGAGAGTTTTAATGCTTCGGCTGGTCTGATGCAAGAATCTCCATGTTGTTGATGGCATGATTTGTTCAGATGCTGTGTGCATGTGTGTGTGCGTGTGTGCGTGTGTGCGTGTGTGTGCGTGTGTGCGTGTGTGTGCGCAGATACTAGGATATCAGAAGACACAATCTTCCCTAGAGACTGATTAGTAAACCCACCAAATGCCATTAGGGCAAAATGAATCTGACCACAATCCCTGTAATGTGTAATAAAGTGAATGGAGTGTAATGTTATTACAGTACAGACCAGACCGTGATATTAGTGGTCTTGGACACGCACACATACACACGTCTGAATGTAATAGGCTCTCTATTCACATACTCTTTCTTTTATAGAGGACAATATAAAAGTAGTGACTAATGGTAATATTTCTGAGTTATGGTATTGGACACCGTGGACTGAGCGAGATGACGTTATGTCATACAGTATATGTGCGGTGAAGACTAAACCACGAAAAGAGGCCCATGTGACCTTTTGTCTGGCTGTAATAGACCACAATTTTTCCATAATATTAGCAATCAAGACCCGAATAGCTTGGCTTATTCTGCAAAGATATGAAACTTGGTAGTCATAAATATTCGCCGCTATTGTACGTGAATACAATTGTGAACAATGACAATAATTCAGATTTCCCTTGCTGCGTGGAGCTGACTGTTCGGTGTGATTGCAGGAAACAAAGATTTATTTCCTTAACGTCACATATCAATGTTACGTCCCTGCGACGTACTGTCACCGCACCCCTCACACATGCATTTAATTACCGACTAAATGAATAATTCATAGTTGAGCCTCAGGGCAGTAGATAATTATAACGATGAGGGTTGTTCTGTTTATTTTGCTCTTTGTGTTGAGATGTCAATTCCTCTCACTGCATTTCGAGGATTTGAGGAGAAAAGTCACGCTCTGTTTTTGAACCAAGGAGATAAGGTGCCGGCCGGGTAAAAGAAAAGACCATAAGGGGATGATTTGCCTCTCGCACTTTATTTTCCGAAATAAACTGATGTAAATAGACAGGTGTAAATAGACAGATCATGAAAACGAGTAGAGATTCTATGTGCAGGTTCTTAATTAGTTCCAGCGTTCGTTTTAGTCTGGGTGTTTTCAGAGCTACAATATTCAGCTGCAAAAATCAATACCATTGATTAAATAACAATGATTAAAAAAACATTATATAATATATATTTTAAAATATTTGAATATGAAATAAGATATATATATATATAATGTATCTTATTTTTTATAAAAATAATGTGACTGTGTATGTTTAAAGATACACACACAATTTTTCTTTTTTTGTAATCATGATATTGATATTGTATATAAAATATACAAATTGTATATACAGTATATATTGGTGGTCTAACGGTACATGTATTCGTCTTGAACTGTCACGGTACTGATGTCACGGTCCGTGTGTGTATGTAATATAAAATATAAAACGCATGTATATGACCTCTGTTTTTAAGCTGATGCATAACTAAGCAGTAATGACTTGATAAATCATTCTGATTGGCTTACATAAAGCACAGACATGTCACTGATTGGTTGATAAATCTGACATCATGTGTATATGTCCATTAGATCATCCCAGCTGGGATCAGGGCAGAGAGAGACGATGGGTGATGTTGGCTATGGGCTTTTAACACCCGTTCAATATGTGATTGATGGCTAAGTAGTTGTTATGACTCCATGAGTGACCTTAGAGACCTTAGAGGAACTGGTAAAGCTGGGTAAAAAAAACCCTCATCGTTCTCTTCACCACGACCAGCTATTGATTAGTGTTTTTTATGTCTACTGATCAATGGAGCAAGACTGCTCTATAACTCATTTAAACAAGATGTCAATCAGACTTGATCTATCAGCTGACAGGGGGCGCAGGAGGGGATTTTTCCTGTTCGTGAGGCCTCGTGGCTGGAGTGGGAGCGGGAGAGTGACAGGCATGGATGTTGTGGGTGTTAGGCTTGTCCAATCTAAACCGGAGCAGCATGTCGGACATGGAGCCGTCCACCTACACACACATATACAGCCACTTAACGACAACATCCCACCAATCAGCGTGTCAACGAGCTCTAATGCAGCCCAGCGGTCTTTAACATGTCTGGGCCTGACCGCAACCTACGCAGCTGTCCGTCAAAAACCCAGGCCCCGCCTCCGTTCACCCACTGTTTATAGAGCGGCGAAACGCAGTCTGAAGTGTGGCGCTATGCGGGGGGTGTATGTTTGCATAGTCACCCACTGCAACAGGGCCTGATGCATGCTGGGAGGATGTGGGCGTGGGAATAATAGACAGACACGTGTCTGGCAGGATAGGCGGTTCGAAGGAAAGACGGCGAAGACGCAGTAGAACAGGAAAAGAAGTGTGGTCCTGAGACACATGATGTTTATTTAAAGCAAGAATGCAAAAAAATGAGATGTACAGAAGAGCTCTGTTTAGAACTGGCGCTTCATGCTTCTCGCAAAGCCAGGTTTTTAACTGTCGGTGTAAAGTTTGGTCCAATTTTTTGTTTGTTCCAGCCAAGTAGCACCCACTGTGTGTGTTTGTTCCCCCTTTATCCAACTTTCTATTAGCGACTTACCCAAGTGCTGGGTTTTTTAAACATTTTGATGATAAGATCTCCAAATATGATTAACCCTTTGCGAAGAACGCTCTTAAAAACAAAGGCTCTTTACTGACATCAATGGTTCCATAAAGAACCTTTAAAGGGATAGTTCACCCCAAAACTTACTTTACTCACCCTCATGTTGTTCCAAACCTGTATGAGAAAGATATTTTTAAGTATGTTGGTAACCAGACAGAACTGTACCATTGACTTCCATAGTATTTTTTTTTTCCTACTATGGAAGTCAACGGCTACCGTCGTCAACCGTTGGATCACCAACACTTTAACACCCATGGAACCTTGTCATTGCACAAAAGGTTCTTAGTGGTGGAAAAAGGTTCTTCCGACCATTAAAATGTTTCTCACACTAAGAAAAAAAAAGTGTTCTTTTAAGAACTGTTCACTGAAAAGTTCTTTTGGGAACCAAAAATGGTTCTTCTATATGATATCTCTGATAAAACATCCTTTTGGAACCCCCTTCCTAAAACAAAGACCAAATTATACTGTGAAAATGTGATATTATGTTTTTTAAATATATTTATTAATTGCCATTTTTTTGTGTTCATTGTATTCATTTAAAAGACATTGTTAAAATACTATCTAGAATGTATTATCTGTACTGTTAAATGTTTAAAATTGAAGCCGTTATTTGTACCTTGAACAATAATTATTGAACCAAATATTGGCTATATGAATAAGAAATATTTTTCCCAAAGAGTTATATGCAGATTTGGTTTTATTAATAGTATTAAATTAATCACAATTAATTTTTGAATATATCTGTACACCTTTTTTCTCTGAAATTTTCAACAAGTTTCTCCCTTTTTTGGCCCTCTCTGTTGCTCTCAGACACCAGTAACTGCATCAGATATTATATCAAATATCAAAGATATTAACAACTTTTATTCTCTACTGAACTACTTTTTTAAATAAGTATGTACTCTTTACTGCACATTCGAAAGAAGCTATATCTGCATCTACAGGGCATTGAAGGTACAATATCATGTGTTTTGCCCTTACTTACTCAAACTTGTCATCAAGGCTACTTTTCATGAATGTGAGTGCATTAGCAGGCAAATGTCAATAGCAGGAGTTTCATAGATTAGGAAAAGACTGCAGCCGGTGATGAGGCTGAAACCAGCTCGTCCAGTGCAAGTAGCCTTTGACTATTTACTTTTACTTAACATTATTTTATTTATCCGGTATATTCAGACCTTTATTAAAATATTGAGGAGTTCACTTTTATATTGATTTTCACAACATAAACATGCGATTTGCTCTCATCACAAATGAACTGTTTCTTGTTTTTTACTGGCGTATCTCTTAGGCGTTGATGACTAGTGCATCTCTGAGCCTACATTCAGTACGAGTGAAATACTGTTAAAATCAGATTCTGCAAGACTTTTACTCCAGTCTTATTGGAATTGGTGACTTTTAATTTGTAATGAAGTCATTTTTGGTGTGAGGTATCTGTACTTTTACTCAAGTACAGTTTTCAGGTGTTCTGTACACCTCTGTTTATGAGCGACAAGTTTGTATAACTTACAAATCTTGAATGTAAGGTCATATACTTAAATGACTATAATTCTCTCAGTTGTTACCTTTTGTACAGAACAGTTACAACATAACAGCTTTGTGATCGTAATGCTGCCTGTCCACGTACTGATTGAACAGAAAACGCTGTGGCATATATGGTCGTGGTTATCAGGTTTTTTGGTTTTCTTTTTGCAAACTAGTACCTCAAACAAAACTGTAAATATCATTCTATCCTTCAAATTCTAGCAAATTGAGTGAATGGTTGTTCTTTAAAGGTCCCATGACATGGGGTTATTTTATAATGTTTCCTGGGTTGCCCTTATAATGTTAGTATGTTTTTTGGATCAAAAATAGTCATAATTTAGAAATAAAAGGCATTTTTCCTAGCCTGATTTAAGCCTCTGTTTTGGACGCTCTGTTTGAAGGGGCGTGTCTCTGTGGGATTCAGTGTAACCAGCCACTGCTGTGATTGGCTGACATGTTTGCATGTGAAATGGCTACGTATTACATGTGAAACTCTCTCGAATACTTTTACTACAGCTTATACCTTTTTACTATTACAGCTACCGAGATTAACGAATCGTGAGAAGTTTTTAAAGTATTTAGATCTATTCCCATCACATAAAATGTTGCCGTGATGAGCATTGAGCAAGCAGAGGACAGTCTGTTGATCGCGAGAATGAAGATCTTATCATTGCAACGCAGTTTCTGCACTCTCTCCAATGCTTTCCCCAATGCAAACACGATGATACAGTAAGAGCTTCGCTGTGCAGTGTAACGTGCGTCATTGATTTCATAACGAGTTGTCTAGATAAACTCGCACTGTGTGGAAAGATTGCTTTGATCGCTTTCTGTATAGAATTTGTTCAGAATTTAAATAAGATTATTTTCATCCTACTAAAAGAAACGATGTGAAGTTGATATTTTAGTCAGTGGGTTGACTTACTGATGCATAAACAGTATTGAACGATTTTGAGAGAAAGATTAACTTACCTGTCTGAACTTGAACAATTAGGCTACACATCAGAAATTGTTGCTTGGTAGCTCGATCAATTTATTTTCAGACGTTCATCGAGGCCAGCTCTGTATTGGCCCAAGTTGGTGAAATGTTTGGACCATACAAAACTTTGGGAAGTTGTGTCGGCGCATTTCCAGAGAAAATAAAATTAAACGTACAATATGTAATTTTTGGCCACCAGGGGGCACTCGATCTAAATAATAACAAAAGACATACTTTGATGACGTCGGGAAAGAGCGTGGGCTCACGGGAGTTGTTGTCGCTGTCAATGACAACCAGCTCTCTGAGGGAGAGAACCAGCGATACGATGTTAATTGGAACACGCGCGATCTGTCATTCCCCACATTCCTCATTCATTCTAACTATATTTTGATAAACACGTCTTTTCGAACAGAGAGATATATGAATTATCAGACCCCTATTAAATCAATATTCCATCTAGCTAATATTAATAGATGTTTAAAAAACACGGTCACCTTTCGTTAATAATATAATTACGTTTATACTATGATATCGAACAAGATAATGTTAGTGAACTGCATATGAAGCTACTTTCTCCAGCTATATATAGAACAAATATGAATTTACATTATAGCTACATGAGAGCTAGCCCGTCTGCGTTTTACACATGACATCATTTCACAAAATATACGGATAGATATAGTTAGCTGAATGGGTGCTTCCCTTTTTTTTTTTTTTTTTTTTTTTTTTTTTTTTCTTTTTTTTTTGGTTTAAGATGTTTTTGTCTATTTTTTGTTTTTGTACAGTTGAGTCTGTAAAACAGTTTGGTCAACTTGTGTTGTTTTTAAACGTGCTTTAGAAATAAATATATATGATATATGATACCTGTTTATTAGAATGCAAGCGAGATCAGCATCTCTCTGTAGCCTATATTTAGCTTAATTTTTTAAATGCAACCCCACTGTTTACCCGTGTCATGCTTCTTCTCCTGTCCCAAACCCTTCTAGGGTGACCATATTTTGATTACCAAAAACCAGGACACTCGGCCAGCAGTTTTTTTTAAAACCAGGACATTTTCATCACTTTATTAAAACAGCCAGGATGGCCAGGACAGAACGTGAAAACAGGACATGTCAGGAGTGTTGGTAACCCTAACGTCTGCGCTTTGAGCTGGCTCCAGCAGCAGATTGTGCAGGCAAAGCGTAACCGTGGTTCATAACTTACAGGGCTGCCAACTCTCACGCAATTGAGCCAATTCTCACGCTCTCACACCACACCCCCGATTCCTCACGCTGAAGTGTCAACCCGGTCAGTCAAAGCTAGAAAGATGAGTTTATCTATAGATCTACCTGTTGAGCCACTCGTGATCGATTAGTTTTATCGCAAATTAGTTCAAATATCCTGTAATCTAGAGCGAGCGTGCATGCGAGACAGATGTTGAGCTCCTAACCGCGCACGCGCACGATGTCAGAGAGGTAGCGAGGGAGAGATCTTGCGTGTGCAGCCAAACCCCCCTCAAGTTTGGTGGTTGCAAAATGATACTAGCTACTACTTTTTTTTTCTACGTCGTTTTCTTTTCTTTTATTGGCGGTAGTCCGGTGTTCCCCTTTGTGTTTGGCGGTTCCGCAGGAAGTTAGAGAAAATAGAGGAGTCAAAGGTTATATGACGCCATAGACGGGCGACAAAACGGAAATAAACAAACGGCCCGTGTCTTCGAATTAAACTATACATTTCTCCGGATTTGAAAGTTGGTGGAAACTGTCGGGATAATGTAAGTACATATCTCATAGAAATATAGATACTGTTATAAGTCCCCATGAATTCAAAATTAACCATACTTACTTTGTTTGCCTAAATTGATCGTTTTGTGGTGAACAATTCATCCATGCAAGTCAATCCACACAAAAATTTTTTTTAGCTCCGTATTCTTTAATCAAAATCTGAAATGTCCCCTCCCCTCTGCATTGGAGGACCTTCCCTGATGACGTAGGCTTGACGGTTTGGGTGTCTGCTTAACATCCGTAACTACGCCCCTCCAACTGACAGTAGACAGGCTGAATGAAAACACCTACTTTTCTAGATCCAATCAGGTGCCAGAGAAAGGGGAGGTTACCTTTCCTCCTTATGACGTCATACGGAGAAGATTCAAGATCAGCCCGTCTGAGCTTTCATTTTCTCAAAGGCAGAGAAAGTTAACCAAAGCTCGGTTTACACCGATTGAAATTTCTAGCCACTGGGGGACCATATACAGGCTAGGGGAACTCACATTAATCTTAAAAAACCTAAGAAAGTGAAAATTTCATGTCATAGGACCTTTAAAAACACTCACACCTATGTTTATGGCCCTGTTTACACCTGGTATTAAGATGTATTTTGGTCGATTTGATCACAAGTGGACGACGCTAAATACAGGTGTAAACGAGGTCTAAAAAGTTTTGAGCTTGTCCACTTTCAGCCACTTCCAGAGGTAGAAAACACATTTGACCAGATTGCTTTCATAGTGTAAACACTCATGTGATCGAATGGGTTTGAACAGCAACAAAAGACAGTCTAAATGCGTAACATTATGGGAAGCGCACTAGCCAGATGGGATTTAACTTTGTCGGCTGGAGACCTAAGTTTGGTTTGAAGATGAAAACGTACCAAGCACAATGTTCTCTCACCATTCTTGATTTCTAACACACACTCACAGCGTTCGGCTGATCTTGCGGCTGCAGAGCAGAAACGAAAGCCTCTGCTCTCCGTATATTTTTACGTCGTCTCCGTGTGCGTTCATGTGTAAATTGCGTGAGCTTATTTTGTCCATTGGAATGAAAGATCTGAAAAAGCCCACACATTTACCCACCCATACATTTATTACTCCCCTTGAAGAAATCAGGACGGATTAAAGAGACGTATTGAAACACCAGGTGTAAACGGGAATGTTTCTCCCTCATCTACTTGTGATCCGATCAACCAAAATGCATCTTAACACCAGGAGTAAACAGGGCCAGTTATTCACAATGTATTTTCCTGGTGGACTGATAAACATATGTATACCTTGAGACCACTCTAGTGCCAGCTCTTCAGATCCCTCTCGTACACGTTACCTCAGAAGAGTTAATAGAGGACACATCCTGTTCCTGTCCCTTTTGGTCTGAGTATGATGGTGCTGGTAAGATAATGACAGCGTAGGTCAACCAGGAACAAAACTGGCTTCACACACACTCTTTTTCTTTCTCTCAGATGCGTGAGAGCGACAGGTACTGTAGGCTGTGACGTGCATGATCGATATTTAAATGCCTCACAGATAGACAAACACACACTTTACATCACATTCAAAGATTTACGTCAATACACCTTCCCTATACCAAGTGAAGTGCTCTTCATGTTTAAGGACACTGAACTAAAACTGTGTGCTGGCTGTTACCAGGGTAACAATGCCTTGCGAAATGAAACGAGAGCAGAACGCACTCACAAGTGCACAAGCTCCACTGCTGCTTTCCATGGATCCTTGCATATGTTCACGTGTGTGTGTGTGTGTGTGTGTGTCGGGGGGAGGAAGAAAGATGCGCAGTGAGACGGTCGTAATCTGCAGAGACAACGGGTAACGTTTTGTGCACTGCTGCCAGGCAAGATTGCTGAAAAGGGGTAACTGAGCCACTTAATACACACTTCGGTTCTGCCTCAAAAACCTTTTGACATTTATAAAACATTCGGTTCAAATACTTTTTTGAACATCATGGGTACATTTGAAGGTTCAGAACAAACTGCAGTTTATCTGCAGGCTATATCTAGAATTCAGAAACCCTTGTTATTAGCGACACCGGTGGCCGTTAAGTGAACTGCAGCTAAGCAATTTACCGCACTCATGCACGCGTAACATACAAGATACTGAACGTGATTCAAGACCTCGATATGCTCACGGCGAAGTTCATTTTCTTTCTTTGCTTGGGTGTAAAAATAAGTTAGAAATACCTTTGCTGTGATATTCGTTAACAGTATATGTTCGTTAACTGTATATGCAAATATGTCCTGCACGCATTCCTCTCAATAGCATAATAAACACAACAAAAATGACAAAACAGCTGTTAAGAAAGCGTCTGATCATAGCGATGAGGATTTGTTTGCAACGGCTCTGCAATTCACCGGCATCATTTATAAATTAGTGTTATGGTAGTTTGATTATAAAGTATATTTGAGGCTATAGACTGTATAGATCTGGCTATGTAAGTGAGAGTGGCTATGTAAGGCTATGTCATTTATGTTTGAATTAATCTATTTTCTTTGCATGACACATTGACATTACAGTACAGAATGGCTCTTTGGCATTATCCTGAACTTTGTATAACCATTCGCTTCATGCGTCATTGTAACGAGAGAGGCTCTCGGGAGCGTAAACGTCACATCCTTTTGATTTCTGTGTCAAGTCAAGTCGCAATGTCACATCCTTTTGATTTGTGTGTTTGTTGTGTTCAAAATGATCGCCTGATCCTCAGTCGTTTACTGTGTGATACCCAGTTTTTCTCTGTAACCATTTGCAAAGTCTGCAAGTGATGCCTAGAGTTTTAAACCCCGTTCATGGAGTATTCCAGCTTTAACTTCGACTGCCATTGATAATCGGAGTATCTCCATGGCATAGTCCACACGGCTGCGTGGCTTTCATTTTTCTGTGCCAGTGAAACAAACGTTTGATAAACAAGTGAATAAATTAAAAGGGGGGAGTAGGGGAAAGGATGACAAGTTTTTCATCAGAAAAATTTAATTTCTCACTTGATCACACACGACAGAGAGTGAGTTGTGTGTTTGCGAACGTCTCTTCTCTCATTTTCTCTGTTTGTGTGTGTGAGCACCTGTGAGAGTGTGTGTGTGTGAGGGATTATTATCTGTGTTGTCTTTGAAGCATTCATCCTTGAATAGGCGTGCATTCTCAAATATTTCTCTCCTCCATTTTCTTCTTTCTTCTTTACCATCTCTATTACTTTCTCTCTTGCTCTCCTTCAAACTTTTGCTTTTTCGTGGTAACACACACACACACACACACACACACTTTTTTTCTGCAGGTTTGAGCTTCCATACTGTGTGTACAGGCCTTATTGACTAACCATTGGAGGAAAAAACTATATGAAGAGGAACTAAAGAAAAGATTTTTGCTCTACCTCAATGTGACTCTCTCTCTCTCTCTCTCTCTCTCTCTCTCTCTCTCTCTCTCTCTCTCTCTCTCTCGTCCTCTGGGAGTGATGCCCCTGGCAGCAGGGTGGATCTCGTTTTAAAGGGCTTTAATTTTTAATTGAGCTCTATTCTCACCCCCCGTCTTCCCAGACACCCCCCATCATTCCTCTCGTCTTCGCTCCAGGCTGGCTCTGAGGGCTACCAGATTTCACTCAGTCGTAATAAATAATTCCAATATGTACTACACACTCTCACACGCACACATTGACAGACAAACACACCCAGTTTCGTCCTTTTTTTCCCCCGGAAGAGCCCAGCTGTCAGTGTGGTGTGACTGCAGTAGTTCAGATGGAGCTGCTCGTTCTCCTCTCAATAATAATATATGCCAGTAAAATGTCATTCCCTCCCCTAAGAGCATGGCAGAGGAAACTGATCGATTCACATTAGTTGTTCAATTGACTTTGGCTTTAACCTCCCTGCCCGTTTGCTCTCTTTCTTTCACTCTCATCTAGGTCTCTCTCTTCCTCTCCGTTACATTTTCACTTATTTTAAGGAATGGTTCACCCAAAAAGAAATCCTCAGTCTTAATTTAGTCGCCCTCGTCCTAGACCTGTATGACTTCCTTCACTGGAAATGTCCCCCTCTGACGCACCCGTCGAATCACATTTGCACGTCCCTATAACATGAGAACCAAAGGGATTTTATGTCGTTCTGAGATGACACAGCAGTTATTAATTTTATATATAAAAAAAAAAAAAACATAGGTGTCCACTAATAACTTTCCTGATCATTTACAAGTGCAATATGGACTTCATTTCATACAGTTTTTGTTGTATTGTAGTTTTTGCCTTTTGACGAAAATATCCTTGAAGTTTACTGAATATGTCATATTCATTAATTAATGCGTTTTACAAGTTTTCTTGAATACTTTTAATGAAATGAAAAATAAAACAGACTTTGAGGGGACAAAATATATTTTATTTATGTATATGTATTATTTTTTTATTAATACATTTTATTTATTTATGTATAGGTTGTGTATATTGTCATTTATTTATTTATTTAAAATGTATTCATTTTATAGCGATAAGGAATCACTCCTTTTCTGTTCCACGTTTTAAAGTGAATAATCTGCATTGGTTTAAATAAGACGCATGATTCACTCCCTTCCAAACATTGTCCTTCCAAATCTACTCATATGAAGTAAATCATTAGCTAATTAGCATTTTTGGGGTGAACTCTACTTGTAAAGGTCTTACTTTTTCATCTGATTTTCTGTCTGTTTGTTTCTCATGATTCATTGTAGTTCGCAGTGGTTTCCTGTCCTTTCTTTCCTCTTTGTTCTCTCTGTCCCTTTCTTAAAGACAGTACATAGCTCTCTCTCTCTCTCTCTCTCTCTCTCTCTCTCTCTCTCTCTCTCTCTCTCTCTCTCTCTCTCTCTCTCTCTCTCTCTCTCTCTCTCTCTCTCTCTCTCTCTCTCTCTCTCTCTCTCTCTCTCTCTCTCTCTCTCTCTCTCTCTCTCTCTCTCTCTCGTTCCTTCTCTCCTGTGGCGTTTTGATTTGATCTTGCTGCCAGTTCCAATTCGCACCTTCTTTACAGTGATTGCCATCATTAAGTCCCTTTTTCATTTTTTTTCTTGCCTTTCTGCACACACACACACACACACACACACACACAAACTCGCACGCACTTTATCATTGTGCCATTCGCCGCTTTTAAAAGCACCCCACTTTTCCAGCCTAGCTTTTTTTTATCTGGTTAAAAACGTTTAGGCCAGCAAGTTTCCAGCTTGATGCCTTACATTAAGCAAACGTTTGTCCGGTCTGCAATTGTTAGCTTATCTCGGCTAGCGCTGCCGGCACCTGGCTATCTTCAACGTTATATCGACGCTGAATCAACGTAACGGCATCATTCAAAGCCGACGCGCTTATCTGAGCGGCCCTGTTTTTTCAGATGGGATCCCAATTTGGGACTGTTGTAGTGGAGAAGAGAGAAACAGACGGCTGAGGATGTGTGTGTGTGTGTGTGTGTGTGTGTGTGCACAGGTCAGAGGTCATTGTAAGAGAAACTGATGGCATAAGGTCATGGGGGGAGGTTTGTTGAGGTTAAAGGGGGGTTTGGTTAGTTGGGGTTTAGGGGTTAAGCCTCTATAGGATTGAGTCTAAAGTTAATATCCAAGCAAAAACCACTCTCGCCCCAGTCCATGAATCAACAACAGGTCCTTTGACTCTGAAAGCATATGCGAGTGTGTGTCTCCTAGCTGGGAGTTTCCCACTTCATTTTATATCCCTGATTTATAAAAATCTGTTGTTCCATTCCCGTAAGAAGACATGCCGGTCCTGTCACCGGTGTCAGTGGCATTTTGTGAGTATTTCTGTCCCGGATGGCGCCGTTTACCAGGCTTTGCGGTCGCACCCTTGATGTCACACCTCCTTGTTAGACGCACACACACCCTCATATGCGGCTCTTTTAAAACAGGAAGCTGGAGCACCGCATTTCACACACTGTGATGTAGAGCACATGGCAACATTTATCTTAAACCTTCATTTCTGTCTAATTAACAAAAACGAGATTTACAACCGGCTTAATTTAAACCACGGTTGCACATGCTGCGCACATGTGCATTTATCTGCCGGCGCATGTGTGTGTTTGTGTGCGCTGCAGAGCGGAAGACGGACATAAATTCTCACCGGTGTCACTGCAGTGACATTAATTAAAGCTCACCGTTGAGCGGTGACTTTTAGTGTGTGTGTTTATGTGACTGTGAGGTCGTCGTTAGCTTCACGTCAGTCTTCGTTTTCTTCTATCGCTGCTCTTGTTATGCATTTTTTTAATGAGGCAGCATTGGTGGTCCTGCATGGCTCACCTGTTGCAGATCAGACATTACCCCAACGTTTTTAGGGACTTGATCATTAATTTCATAGCACCGTGTCCCAACCAAACTCAATGGCACATAAGTTTAAGCAACAATAATTTGTCCGTCTACCCCGAACTTGAAACTTCAGTGTGACGAGATGCAATCAGTCAGAAATGGGAGTCAATCAGAAGAGTCTGTAGATGGGTTGTTTGCTTTTTCTTTGTGCACAATTCTTGTATTTTCATGAATTGTAATGTTTTTTCTTGAAAACTGAGTGTAAAAAATGAGTTTAATATTTCGATCATAAAAATTCGTATGTGTTTCTCAACTTCCATGGTCTCTCTCTGTCCGTTTTTGTTGTACTTCGGTCTAGTAAGATTTCAGTGTGGGTGGAGCTTTTGTTTGTAAATCCCAACATTTATTTATTTACTATGATTTTTTTATATATAATTTTGAATATTTATGAACTGTATTGGTTTAGTTACTTTGATAAATTTAGTTATATAATATAGTATTTATGTATAGGTTCAGTATATTGAGATAATGCGATTTTTTTCTTTGTTTATTATTATTATAATTTTTTTAATATTTGTTTGTTTTTAATATTTATGTATTTTAAAAAAAAATGAAAAAAAAATATGAATTTTGAACGGCATGAGTGTGTCTAGATATAGATTTTTCTGTTTAAAATAAATGATCTGCGGCAAATCAACTAAATTTCAACATGTGCATGGCGATATTTTTGTCCAAACTCCAGAATTGTGTGTGTGTGTGTGTGTGTGGTCCTGGTAAACACTATGTTATGGGGACAAAATTTGGGGGACATTTTTTGATCCCCATTAGGAAAATGGCGCGCGCACTTGCACAACTATCTTTGTGAGGACAGGTTTGTGTTTTAGATCATCAGAGTGAGGACAAAGAGAGTAAAGGGAGGACATTTTGGCCGGTCCTCACTTTCTGAGAGACCTTTAAAGGCCTGTTTGAGGGATAAGGTTATAATTTGGGTAGTTTTAGGGTAAGAGTTAGGCACTTAGTAGTGTTAGGGTAAGGGTAAGAAGCTAGAGATTGCTGTGTGTCAGTGAATGACCTAATAAAGACAGGTGTGTGTGTGTATGTGTGTGTGGTCCATGTAAACCCTACGTTATGAGGACAAAAAAATGCAGAAAGCTTTCTGTGATGGGTAGGTTTAGGGTTAGGGGATTAGATATACAGTTTGTACATTTATAAAAATCATTATGTCTATGGAAAGGCTCCATAAAACATGAAAACCCAATGTGTGTGTGTGTAAATTCTATACGTAATTCTCTTGAAGCTTGTCGGGCCTCATTATGGCAGGAGGAAAAAGCAATAACTGACATGAGCTCTAATCTCCCATAAGACCTTATCGGCCATATACCAGCACACAATCTGTGGCCTTTAAAATACTCACCTCTATAAAATAGAGACGAGCAGTTTGACTGACTGAGAGAGAGATAGAGAGAGAGATTGTGCATTATGGGTTGAAAATCCAGGAAAGGAGGGAAAGAAAGATGGAGTGATAGAGTGAGACAGGAAGAGAGAGGAGAGGCGTGTGTGTGCTGACAGCTCCCGCGGTCTCTGTGGGGTTGGTGTCTCATCCCTGACATTTGGAACAATATTGCGCTAGTATGAGTCTACAACACACACACACACACACACCTCTCTGTCCTGCGGGTGTGTGTATGGGGAGGTTGATTTTTTTTTCTAGAAGCTATGGTTTGTTCTATCATGGCGCAAGAATGATATAATGCTATTTTTGTGCATTTGAGCAGGTATAATGTTTTTCTCTCTAGGTAAACTCTGTTCGGCTGTGCGGTTTTATTGAGTGTTATGTCCATATGGATACAATATATGATGTGAAAATCACATGGCCTGGAAAAAGCATTGACATGCACACTTACAGTGCGTGTGTGTTTTACTCAGACAGTATTAAGGGCTATTGGATTTCTATTGCAGCTAAACGCACTGATGCGTTACTGTAAAAATGGCTGTTAGCAATACAATAATTATCTAAGCAATTATGTTCTGGGGTTTATGCTTAAAGGAGATGTTAAAATACATTCTTCTATCTCAGCTTAATATGCAGAGACAACTATATGTAAACTTTCCTTGAATCGGGAGTGTTCGGGAAACTTTTTGGCAAAAAAAAGTGAATATTTTGCAACTCCGTTTGGGCCCTGTCCCAAATCACACACTGGATGTGGACGCAAGGACACTTCACTGAGAAGGAAAAGGCCAGAGGTTGAAGGCAAAATATAGATCATAGTTCACCCCAAAATAAAATTGTCATAATTTACATACTGTTATGTCATTCCAAACCTGTATGATTTGGTTCCGTTTGTGGAACATAAAGGAAGATATTTTGAAGAATGTCTTCTTGTTCCCTTTGTCTATATAATAAAAGTCAATGGGGTCCAATGTTGTTTGTACCCATTGAGCTTAAACATATCGTATGTGTTCTCCGTAGAGGAAAGTCAAAACGGTTTGGCACGACATGATGGTAAGTACATGACAGATGTTTCATTTTTGTATGAAATCCTCATATCATAATATCAAAATTTAGGTTGTTTTAACAATACATGTAGATATATATACAGGACAACCTGTAGAAGACCAAAATAGTGATTTTGCAGTTATCTGTTCAAATGAAGCGTGCAGATTGTGATAAGATTGTAAAAGCGCGCGCGCACACACACACACACACACACACACAGACACACAAACCGTTTTCTGTTGTGGAAATAGAAAATGATTTTCTTCTCTTTGTTCTTAAAGTGCTCTGTCGTCATCCAACACGTAAAGCAGTGAGTGTAGCATTAACAGACCATGTGTCTGTGGGTGTGCAACACGTTATTTAAGGGAGTATGAGACATTTTGTACAATAATGATACAATGTGTTGTTTTTACTTGCTGTATTTATGATTTGGCTCTTTGTGGATGTGCGAATGAGTCTGCGTGTTTGTAGTTGAGACGAGTAAGCTGAAAAAAATCTGCATTTTGAGGATGTCCTTAAAGGAAAATGTATTTATATAAGCAAAATATTGTTTACTATTCAAAATACTATTCATATTTTTATTATTTGGATTTGGATGAGAGTGTGGTATTTTTTATTTAATCGTAGATAGCTAACTGTGTGTGTGTGTGTGTGTGTGTGTTTGTGTGTGTGTGTGTGTTAAACGCTGCATTTTTGAACATGTAAAAATGCAGAAAAAGTTCTTTGTGATGGGTAAGTTTAGGGTGTAAGGGGATAGAAAATACACTTTGTAGAGTATAAAAATTATTATGTCTATGGAAAGTCCCCATAAAACATGGAAACCAAATGTGTGTGTGTGCGTGTGTGTGTGTGTGTGTGTGTGTGTGTGCGTGTGTGTGTGTGTGTGTGCGTGGACCAAATCTCACAACAATATTAAAATGTGAAATCGCCTACATTAATAAGCAGGTTACAATAATATTAATTAAATAGTGACTTAGTGAAATGTAGGGGTTCTTTTGTTTAGTTATGTTTAGATTTAAGGGATAGAAAATGTCATTCGGTCAGTATAAAAACATTAAAAGTAGATGTAAGCATTATAGAAAACCTCTGTGTTGGTGTTTTAGTGCTGGGTAAAATACTATTTGCTGCAAGTGTCTATCCAAGAATAGCTTAATCAAGCTTTAAAAAGCGCGATTTTTAAATGTCACTCTTTGCGTTTTAGGCAGAAATAATTAAGAAGTCCTGCCAAATCTAATTCCAGACCTTAAATTGAATGCATTTGTAACCGGTTTAATTATGCAGATATGTACCTGGAAACGGCGGTCTTCTAGTTTCACCATATTGTGGATGGAGAGAGCGAGTGAGTTTGTTCAGTTAGCTGAGTGTACTCAACTAATTACAGCTGTGAGCGTCACGGCACTAGAGTGCTAATATTATTCCACACGACTGTGTGTGTGTGTGTGTAGACATTAATTCATACAGACCCACTAAATGAGTCTGTTTAATTAACAGAATATGGAAGTACATGTTCACCAGAATGCAAAACCCATCAATCACATACTAATGCACACGGAAAACACACTCGCTTTCTCTGGCAATATGGTTTCCATTAGGTTTGAATCTCAGAGCTTTTGGTTTCAAGACCAAACCCTACTGTGTGTGTGTTTGTTTGTATTTTTGTGCATGTGCCCTGCAGCCAGTGTGTGTGTGTGTGGACCGTGCGCATCCTACTCTCTATGCGCTTTCTTCATAAAAACGCCACTCAACTATCTCGTTCTCCACAATGAAAAGCAGATGCGAAGCCTCACTCGTACACACACACATCTATTTCATCTCCGTTTTTCTGACACACAGCCCTCTGCCAGCTGTTGTGTGTACACTCATGAAAGAATTAGTTTGAATGTGGCAACATCAGTGTGAAAGCTTGCTTTTGTGTCCTGAGCATGTGTTTAATATGTAATAATGTTTTTTTTTGGGGCAGTTCTTGTTCTCCCTCTGCTGTCAGACAGCAGCGCTGCACTCACCACTTGTTGCCTCGCCAGCTGATCCTGGGTCAGTTGTTAGTGATTATTTATATATTTCAGTATCGATCCGTCTCTCAGCTTGATGCCTCTCTAATCCTGCACTGATGAATGTGGCGATGCCTGCCGGGGGACACCAGATAAATCAGTGTGTGTGGCGATGCACGTACAGTACGAAACGCACACTGATGTACAGCAGAGAGCTTGTCATAATTATGTTGCATCAATGGCAAAGCCTGTTGGGTGAACATGAGGCTACAGACACACACGCACACACACGTGTCATACAGGCAAAAGATGCACTCCAGAAGATGAACACCATCCATCTATGTGTCTTTTCATCTCATTCTCCCTCTTTCAGTGGTGGCAAATGTATTCAGCCACTGTCCCATTTCCATTCATTGTTTCTGGGTTCGTCTCGGGAGAATCACCACCACCTTCTGTCGGAGAGCGAGGGAAACAGGGTCACTACAGACAGAGGGGAAAGAGGAAGCAGGCTGTGAATAAAGTCAGAGAGAGATGATGGTTAATGTAAGAAGAAAACGCTGGAGTGTCTGAGACGGAGAACTCGTTGTGCACTCGAGTGACTTTTACAAGCGCTCCAGTTTTATGAGGCCTATCTCGCGTAATGTGTCCTACTCTGCCAACACTTTGCTCTGCTGACTGTCAAGGTAACTACCATAAGACCACAAGACTAAGGTTAAGCAAACGCGTGCATGATGCTCTTTCATACACACTTATAGCAAAAGATTATCAGTATTACTATTTTCACTGCTCCTGTTGACTGTTGTTGCTAACAAATCTCTATGTCATCGTAAATATATACTAGTAGCTAAGAACGCAAATGACATCACTCAACTTTAAGACAAACATTTTATTTATGATGTATGCATTTATGGACCGAGTTGTGCTGCTGTTTGATTCAGGACAAACCTCAGTCTTGGATTATTCAGTTTAATATTTGTAGAATGTGTGTGTGTATATACATATTTAAATGTATACACACATATTTTGCAATGTATTTATTTTTTTCTTTTGATATTTTATTGTTTTTTTTTTACATATATCTACAGAAACTTTTGTTTAATATGCATGTAATATGCTGTACACACACAAACACACACACAAATACATTATATTATATATATATATATATATATATATATATATATGTGCTGTCAAAACGATTAATCGTGATGAATCGCATCTAACATAAAAGTTTGTGTTTATATAATATGTGTGTGTGTGTGTGTGTGTGTATATATATATATATATATATATATATATATATATATATATATATATATATATATATATATATATATACATATACAGTATGTATGTATATACTGTACATATTTAAATTTACTTTATATTTATTTACTTTAGTATTTCATTACAGATTGGTTAATTTTTACATTTTAAAATGTATTTATTATTTTATTTTAAAATAGTTTACATTTTATTCGTTTTATTTACATATATCTACAGAAACTTTAGATTAATATTGCTTACATATAATTTATTTTTGTAATTATATGATTATATATATATTGTATATTATATGTATTTTTTGATTATATGCTGTACATATAATATAGTGTGTGTGTGTGTGTGTAATGTATATATGTGCTGTCAAATCGATTAATCATGATTAATCGCATCTAACAAAAGTTTGCGTTTATAAAATATGTATATACATAATTATAATAAATTCAATTAATATTATTTACTTTTATATATAGTGTTTATTTACGAATTATGTTTTAATTTTTTCATTATTTCTTTTAATGTTTTTTTTCCATATCTCAGGAGACGTAGACCTGATGTTTCATGTAGATATTTACTTATTTTAGGAGAAATATTTAAAACTTGTTTTAGGAAAAAAAGATGATAGCCTTTTTGACATCTCATCTCTCTAGAGAAGAAGTGACATTGCTAGGGTCTTTTTCATAGGAGAAGCAGAACACTCTCCATCTGCTCTCAATTCAATCTCATAGCTGTCTAGGAGAAACAACTGAGACACTGACGAGATCTCATTCGTGCTTGTTCTTTCCTCTGACCAGAGACCAGTCCGATCCCTCACTGATTCGCTCAACGTAATGAATGTTTCTGTTTCAGGAACTAAAAAGGCCTGAATGGACAAGTCACAATATAGCAGGAAATGAAACTATTGTGCACGTAAGGCGGCATATACGCTTTCTACCCATAATTCTTTCCCTCCTCCTCTTCAGGTTAGTCATTTGAAGAGGCGCAGGTGCTGTGCTGAGGGTCAAGGCGCTGATTCAATCTCAGCCCTCGAGAGAGAGAGAGAAGATGAGTGTGAGGAAACAGACAGGGAGAGCAAACGCTGCAGATGAAAAAGAGGTGGGAGGCTCACATCTCGCAGGTGGAGCGCTGAAGACAGACAGACAGACTGACAGGAAGACAGGCACCAGAAGGTGTTTATTTGGTTGCTAGAAGATGGTCGATATTCCCTTAGGACTCAAACTTTGTAAATAGCCCACTCTAGGGAAAGAAAGAGAAGGAGAAGATATGGGATCCATAGGGAAGCCAAGTATTTCAGCATATAGCACCCCGTCTCACACATGCAACACACTTATAATGAAGCTAAGATTGGATTTATGGTAGTCCATACTTCATCTCACACATACAGCATATAGGTGAGCAGACATCCATTCACACATACACCGTTGTGGACATCACTGACCCGCGACCCACTCACGTCTCCACTGATTTCGCTCTTTTTCTCTATCTCTTTCCGATGGTTTCAGGAGGCAGAACCCGCTGCGTGAACAGGCGGTATTACCATACAAATCAGCTAAGCATTTTCTCCACGTCTGCGCCACACATACACACACACTCTATCACACGCTGATTTCAGATTCAAACATCAGATGCAAACTCCATTTTGTTCTCCTGTAACTAGTATGAAGGGAGGCCAGTTTGTATCATGATTATCACCACACATAGACAGGGCATCACTGATGCGCACATAATACACAACACCAGAGACTGACAGATAGATGGAGAGAGAGCGATCATGTCTGCAGTAACTCAGGGTTTGTTGCCAGGACATTGTGAGAACGAATAAAATTACATTTTTGTCCCTGCAAAACTCACTGTCATAATGCAAGAGTGTCATGTGTAGTTGCCACTGCCAGGGAGTGTGTGTGTTTGTCTGTCGTGGGTGTGTGTGTATATATATGTGTGTACCAGTCAAAAGTTTGGACACACTTTCTTATTTCTTACTTTCTGTATTCTTTTCAACATTGTATATTAACTGAAGACATTGAACAAATATGGAATTATGTAGTCAACAAAAATGTGTTAAATAACCCAGAATATGTTTTATATTTTCGATTCTTCAAAGTAGCCACCTTTTGCTTTGATTGCAGCTTTGCAAACTTTTGGCATTCTCTCGGTCATCCTCACCTGGAATGGCTTTCCAACCATCTTGAAGGAGTTCCCAAAGGCGTTGAGTACTTGTTGACTGCTTTTCCTTCACTCTCTGGTCCAACTCATCCCAAACCATCTCAATTGGTTTAGATCAGGTCATTGTAGAGGGCAGGTCATCTGATGCAGCCCTCCATCACTCTCCTTCTGGGACAAATAGCTCTTACGTAACCTAGAGGTGTGTTTGGGGTCATTGTCTTGTTGGACAACAAATGATGGCCCCACTGAGTGCAAACCAGATGGGATGACATGTTGCTGCATAATTCTGTGGTAACCATGCTGGTTAAAGGGTTAGTTCACCCCAAAATGAAAAATCTGTCATTAATTACTCACCCTCATGTTGTTCCAACCCCGTAAGACTTTCGTTCATCTTTGGAACACAAATTAAAGTCCCTGTAAAGGTAATTAAAAAAAAAAATTCTAAACCCATTATAAATGTTAGAAACGTATTTCTAAAACATATTATAAAGACTGTGAACTGTGAAGTACTGAATTGTGGAGTTAGACCGTTAAACAGTTTTTCACCATTGCTATTTTCCGGATTTTTTGGGCGGGGCTAAAACGGGGCTCGATGACGCACTGGAGCCCCTGAGCTCGTAGACACGCCCCTACTTGATGACGCACTGAGGCTGGCCCCTCCCCTAACAATAGAGAACATTCGCATCAGTTCGCCGCTCAATTGCGAGTTACTGTCAGTACTATTAGTTACTACAGCCTACAGTTTGCTAGCTTGCTATGCCTTCGACACAGAAATGCGTAGGCTACTACCTGGATGTGATCATGTACAAAACAGATCGGTGTCTTTATTTAAATTTCCTAAAAACGATCACATCAAGAAGAGGTGGATTAATTTTGTGAAGAGCCAACCTTGATGGAGAGCTGAGGATCACCGCCAACACCTGCCTCTGTAGTGATCATTTTACACGGGATAGTTTTATAAACTTTCGTCGGAGACAACTGGGATTCACTGATAATCCGCTGTTACTGGTGAATGGGGCCGAACCGACTATCTCCCGCCTCGGCCTTCATCTCCCCGTCCCGAAAGCAGTATCACCTAATATCACCGTCGGCAGCTTTCCCGCGAGTGGGCGTGGTTTCAGCGCAGCCAGCGGACACTCCCCCAGCGTTTGAGAGCAGAGAATACTGCTCCTTTTTTCAAGATTTTGATAGCTTATTTTATGTACTTGCCGGCTTTTTTTATCATTCAAATTTGGCTTGGTGGCTAATAACACATTTTTCTGTGGAGTGACAAACTCAGAACACATACTTAATTTTGACTTTACAGGGACTTTAAGATATTTTTGATTAAATCTGAGAGCTGGATCACTCCTCCATAGGCTTCTTAAGGGATCGAAACTGGCCGGCCCAAAAGTTATGAAAGACATCGTTAAAATAGTCCGAGTGACTACAGTGGCTCAATCTTAAGTTTATCAAGCGGCGAGAATACTTTTGGTGCGCAAAAAATCAAACAAAAATAACGACTTTATTCAACTGTTCATTTCCTTCTCTGTGGGCCATGAGATTTCACGTAATGAAACTACGCAAAGCTTCTAGCTCATGACCATAGGTGAGAGTAGGAAGGTAGATTGACCGGTAAATCGAGAGCTTTGCCTTACGGCTCAGCTCCTTCTTCACCACAACAGACCGGTACATCGACCGCATTACTGCAGAAGCTGTACCGATCTGTCTGTCAATCTCACGTTCCATCCTTCCCTCACTCGTGAACAAAACCCCAAGATACTTAAACTCCTCCACTTGAGGAAGGATCTCTCCACCAACCTGAAGTGAGCAAGCCACCCTTTTCCGACTGAGGACCATGGCCTCAGATTTGGAGGTGCTGATCTTCATCCCAGCCGCTTCACACTCGGCTGCAAACCGTCCCAGTGCATGTTGAAGATCCTGGTGTGAAGGGGCCAACACGACAACATCATCCGCAAAAAGCAGAGATGAAATCGCGTGGTCCCCAAACCTGACACCCTCCGGCCCCTGCCTGCGCCTAGAAATTCTGTCCATAAAAACTATGAACAGAACCGGCGACAAAGGGCAGCCCTGCCGGAGTCCAACATGCACCGGGAAGAAGTCTGACTTACTACCGGCAATGCGAACCAAGCTCCTGCTTCAGTCATACAGGGACCGGACAGCCCTTAGCAAAGGACCCCGGACCCCATACTCCCGGAGCACCCTCCACAGGCCGCCGCGAGGGACACAGTCGAATGCCTTCTCCAAATCCACAAAGCACATGTGGACTGGCTGGGCAAACTCCCATGAACCCTCCCAATCACGCCCCTCCAGGTGTCACTCCTCCCAATCACGCCCCTCCAGGTGTCACTGTCGTTGCCCACGTGAGCGTTGAAGTCCCCCAGTAGAACGACGGAGTCCCCAGTCGGAGCACTTTCCAGCACTCCTCCCAGAGACCCCAAGAAGGCCGGGTAATCTGCACTACCGTTTGGCCTGTAGGCACACACGACAGTAAGAGACCTATCCCCGCCCGTAGTTGCAGGGAAATGACCCTCTCGTTCACCGGGGTAAACTCCAACTCATGGCGACTGAGCTGGGGGGCTATAAGCAAACCCACACCAGCCCGTCGCCTCTCACCATGGGCAACTCCAGAGTCGTGAAGAGTCCATCCTCTATCAAGGAGTGTGGTTCCAGAGCCCAAGCCATGCGTAGAGGTGATCCCGACTATTTCTAGTCAGAACCTCTCAACCTCACGCACCATCTCAGGCTCCTTCCCCGCCAGCGAGGTGATGTTCCACGTCCCTAAGGCTAGTTTCCGTGTCCAGGGATCGGGTCGTCGAGGTCCCCACCTTCGACTGCCGCCCGATCCTCTCTGCACCGGCCCCTTACGGCTCTTCCTGCAGGTGGTGAGCCCATGGGAAGGCGGTCCCACGTCGCTCCTTCGGGCTGAGCCCGGCCGGACCCCGTGGGGAGAGGCTCGGCCACCAGGCGCTCGCATACGAGCCCTGGCTCCAGGGTGGGGCCCCGGCTGCGCCATACCGGGCGACGTCACGGTCCTTGAATTTTTGTCCATCATAAGGGATTTTGAACCACTCTTAGTCTGACCCGTTGCCTAGGACCTGTTTGCCTTGGGGACCCTACCAGGGGCATATAGCCCCAGACAACATAGCTCCTAGGGTCATTCGGGTACTCAAACCCCTCCACCACGTTAAGGTGGCAGTTCAAGGAGGGGCTTGTGAATCGAAATCGAATCGTGAAATTTGTGTCAATAACCAGCTTAAAACAAAATCTTACCCCTCTCCTCTCCTCAACAAGCTGCACAATTTAAGATGAGTTATTTAATTAAATTTTGGTTTCATGACGAACATTGTTGTGATCTCTTCTAAAACTCTAGGGTCTTTTTCTTTCCAACACCACTAATAGAAAGAACCGAGTGACCTATAGCTGAGACACAAAAATGAATGACAAAATCGAGACATTCATTAAAGGCCGGGGAAGATGGAGCGAATGGGGAAAAGAAAACAAACAAGACATCTGTCCGCCGCCCTCATTGTTTGCTGTGTCCAGTTTCTCACAGGTCGTGATGCCCCTTTTCGCAGCAGATGGGAGACACGGGGAGCGAGAGGAAGGAAGAAAAACAAGAAATGAAAACAGGAGGGAAGATTTATATCAGAACCCCACTGTTAGGATTCTCCATCATTGCCACAGCGACTGGCTACCTGGCAACGGGATACACAATGGCGCGGTAACCCTGGCGACAGCGTGGTGGACTGTCTGGCGGACAGGAGTGCTTCAGACGACAGAGTAAAGGTGTGTGTGTGTGTGTGTGTGTGTGTGTGTGTGAGAGAGAGAGAGAGAGAGAGAGTTAGAGAGAGAGAATGAATCAGTCTATTGACTTTATTAAACTCTCAATATATCCATTCATGAGACTGATATTATTATTGACACACACACACACAGACACACGGACAGACAGAGTCTCATTCTCTCTCACACACACTCTGACACAATGTAGTTTCAGTTCAATAGCGCTTTATTGGCATAACTGTCAAAATGCAAAATGCCATAGAAAGGCAGAGTGTAATTAATGAACATGCACACAAACACACGGTGTGTTTAATGTTGGCTGACAGGTGGATCTATTGTTGTTGTCAGTGAAGTTTCTTCATAGACATACAGGCTTGATTAAAGGGCTCGAGTTGTAGAACAGCACAAACCGAGAACAAACACAGCTATATACACATGGACATCTGTGTTTTATATATGTAATATGAGCCAAGTGTGTGTGTGTGTCAGTCAATGCTCACATAATGGTTTTTATGCAGGGATGTACCCTGCAGAACTAAAAGGCTTTACAGTATATTAATAAGTTCATACACACACACACACACACACACAATCTCCTCCAGCACATCCTTCAGATGCTCTATAGAGGATATGCATAGGATGTCACTGTAGGCGGAGTTACAAAACGCATGTGAAATGGGAAAGAGCTGTGCGATTGACTGTACAAATAGATTCAACAAGAAATCGGAGCTCTCTTTTACCGACTGAAGCAAATGAGTCGCTGCAAGTCCAACTGCCTTTAATACAAGATCATCTTTTGTTTTCCACCCGTTTCCACAGTTTCCTCTATTAAATCCAGTCCTGTTGCGGGATGTGTTGCCACTCAGGGAGCGTGTTCTGGTGGGAAGGTGATGTCAATGCATACTTTCTATACTCTATTCTAGTTTTTGTTTATCTCTATACTTGCCTCAGGTCATTTGAATATCGTCCAAACAGACACAGGAAAGAAAAGCGATCTCTTTAATATCTTGATTGTTTCTCCTGCACACCAAATAGATGAATATAAGTAATGTTGTACCTACATGTCAACTAACTCACATTAGAGTATTAGTAGATTGTCCGCTTAACATCTGATAACACTTTATTTTGATTATCCTCAACAGACATACTACTGACTATAAGGATCTGTGACAACTACATGTCAACTTATTCTAGAACTAATAAATGTTTGTTGGAACCATGGTTTGGGGAAACACAGACTCGTTGAACTATGCTGATAACGACGGAAACACACACGTGCGCGCAAACACACAAGGAATTTGTTGTGGTTTTCCAAAGTTACTAGCCTGACATTGATACTATAGAGAAACCTGCCATATAGATATTTTTAACATTATCTCATAATTTGGCAGCAGGTTTATTAGGCTGCTGTCACTTTAAGAGCTGATGCACGGATCTATTATACTGTTACACATCATGCGTTTTCTTTCTCAACTGTTGACCTTCACTTAAAACATAACTGACTGTGTTTACGTGAATACTCGCCAAGACCGGCATTTTGACATTGTTTTGTGTGTATTTGACTGTTTAAGTGCAATAAGCAGCGAAAAATAACTCAGTTTAGTGCTGAGAGACGGCTTTATGTGCTGCACTTTGGGTGTGAGCACAAAATCTGCAGGAATGAGTAAAATTATGCACAATACGCAAAAAAATCTTCAAAACAAGCCCTGTAACAATGAGTAAGAGTGAGTGAGGAGAGGCGGGTTTGTGTGTCACTCGCTGTCGGAGAGATGAGAGAGAGAAAGCACAGCTGTATCGTGTATCTATTCTGTGGAAAATGAGTATTGTAAGAGTTTCAGATATTTCAGCATTGATATGGATATTTTTGACAACACTACATTGCACTTAGTTTATTTTTTCAGATGCCTTTTTAAAAGACTACAATTGAAAAATGCAAGTATTAAATATAAAATTCAACCCCAAAGTGACTGCGTTACACACCACTGCTGAAATACACCCGCATTTGGTGTTAATGTCAAGCCCATTAACATTGTCAAGCCCATTTAAATAAGTAAGATTAAGAAAAATAAGAATAAAAAATAATCAATTAAAAAACATATGACTATAGTTGGCTAACGATGCTTTCGGGAAACGCACCCCAGGTAGGTCGATCTTCAGAAACAGGATTGTGCATCTCTGGTCTAGTATAACAGGTTATAGTGGGTTTGTAAATATTAAATATCGTATACTTCGCTCATATGTCTTTGAGACTTTCACCTTATTATCAAAGTGTGAGATAGCGAAGCGGGTCATGACCGGAGACAAAGAGGAAATTAAAACACTGAGGTACATGAAGAGAGATGAAAGGGAGAACATGGAAAGATGATTAATTTCCATTTCTCTCTCTCTCTCATGTTCTTTTTCTCCAACTCGCTTTATTCTGTTTCAAAAGGCGGAAAGCAAAAGAGAGAAATTGAACGAAGCCTCTCCTCCACTTATAAACACGCAGGGCTGCGAGCCGTTTCCACGACAACATGTCTCACACATGTGGAGTGATGGAGGGAGGATGGAGCGATGAAGAAGGGGAAATGGAGGGGGTGAAGGAAACAGCAAGTTCTCTTCTCCGCTTTCCGTCGAGGGGTTTTGCCGCTTGTTTGTGTGCGTCTGTGAGATGTGTTTGTATAGTGTCTTCCCTCTGTTTGTCTCAGTGTCAAGCCACACATGACATTTAGTTTCCCAAATTTCCATCAGTACTCTCTCCGTCTGTAAACATCCTGGGCTAGTCGCATTTCTTTCCAACCACCACAGTTTCCATGCACTGTTTCTTCATAAACACCTGTATGAATGTGTTGTGTGTACATATTCCTTGCAAAGACGGCCCAGCCCTTTTTCTTAAAATTTGCTTTAGTGATAATATTGCGTTAATGAATCGGAAGCGCCATAGATTATCATTAATATCGATTGTTGGTGGAACATTATGCCGTATTTCAAACACGCCATGTCTCCTGATAATAAATAACATGTCAAGCGACTAGCTATGACTGTAATGTGGTTATTATGCTAACATTTACAGCTTTTAATAGAAACAATTATTTGAAATAGTATTTTTTTGTAATGTAAAAGTATTTCATGTCTCTTTTAAACAATTTAAAGCATGCTTGCTGCATAAATGAAATAATCTCTTTACAGTGTGTGCTCCATAATAAACTATTTATATTTAGTTTTATTAAAACAAATTCTTCATGCTTAGAGACTGTTAGGATACTATATTACAATTCTCCTGTTTCATTGTCTGTGCAAATGTAATCTTATATGTTCTTGTTGTGGATGTACAGTAGCTGATTAATCTGCTGGTAGAATGATGAAATAATAAAGCGCTTTGTCAACCCACATTTTCATAAGTACTTTCTTTGAAGAGATTAACACTGCGTTGAAGATGTGACCCTGGACCACAAAACCAGTCACATGGGTAAATTTTTTGAAATTGAGATTTATACATCACATGAAAGCTGAATAAATAAGCTTCACCTTGATGTGTGGTTTAGAGGGATAGGACAATATTTGGCCGAGATGCAACTATTTGAAAATGTGGAATCTGAGGGTGCAAAGAAATCGAAACATTGAGGAAATCGCCTTTAAAGTTGTGCATTTATGTTCGCGATTGTGCTGCATTCACTCACAAAAATAAATGTCTTATATATTTACGGTAGGAAATTTATAAAATATCTTCAAGAAACATGATCTTTACTTAATATCCAAATGATTTTTGGCATAAAAGAAAAATCGATAATTTTGGCCCATACAATGTATTGTTGGCTATTGCCACAAATAAACCCGTGCGAATTGTGACTGGTTTTGTGATCCAGGGTCACATATAGTCTAGAGGTTATATAGATTTTGATTATATAGATTATTAAAGGGTTAGTTCACCCTAAAATGAAAATCAAGTCATCATTTACTCACCCTGGTGTTGTTCTAATGCAGTATGTCATTCAGTCTTTTTCGGACCACAAAATACTTTTTTTTTTGTCCCGCTTGCGCTCGCTTGTTCATATAATGGCGTGCTATGGATGAGTGCGAGTGGGACATTTAAAAAAAAAAACTCCTTTAATGATCTATAAAAGAAAGAAGGGCATGTGGCATTAGAACAACACCAGGGTGAGTAAATGATGACTTGATTTTTATTTTAGGGTGAACTATCCCTTATTTGTGTTAAAGTCCCCCTGTAGTCAATCATTTCATCCCTCAAAACTCATCTCTGATCACCAAATTGACATATTTTAACTTTTTTTCCTTGAAAAAAAATTCTTCATGCCTTATAATAGCGTGAATGTAACTCGATACCCTTGCCTCATTTAGTATACGTGGTTCTATGAATATGCAAATGAGCCCCGCCTCCACTCACTCACCAGCTCAGAGATCCACTCGTTGACGATCACACGTTGATCTGATTGGTTTCAAGGTAGTGTGTGACGTCAGAAACACCAGCGATTTCAAACCGAGCTTTTGAGACTGTCTTTGGTTCACTGCAGTTTTAAGGGGAAAATACTCAGCAATGGTGGTGCTGACTTATGAATTTACACATGGTTTGTCTTAAAGCATATTAAAAACACCACATAGACATATAAAACAACATTAAAAGCTTGATTTTAATGAATCGGTAGCGCCACAAATGATCAGGAATATCAATTGAGCATAGTTGACGAAACAATGTCATATTTCAACCATGTTTTCTCCTGATAAATAACATCTCAAGGGACTAGTTTACATGTTACTGAACTGATCAACACTGAACTGAACAATAACACTTTTTTTTTAACCGCAGAATCAAACACTATTTTCCGGTTCATCCCTGTAAAGCTGCTTTGAAACAATCTGTATTGTATAAAGCGCTATATAAATAAATGTGACTTGTCTTTACTATATTCACTGTTTTGTGCTAATATTTACAGCTTTCCCCCTGTTATAACGCCTCATTAAACATCAAAAATTAAATATACAGGATAATTTGGTTGTACAAAGTCAAGAAAAACACGGTAAATTTAGACATACACCTTTCGCCTCCATCTTGTTGTTTTCCTCATCATTTTATAGACACAAGAATCCTCTCTCGTAATTTGACAGAATGATGGGCGTCTTGATTGATGTCATTTATCTTTCATTTCCTGCCGTATTGATTTTGCCATGGTGTGTCACTCTGTGTCATTTCCTTTTTATGAATCATGATTCATAAAGCTACAGGTAGCCATTATTGGTAATCATTACACACTTAGGTTGTCAAGGGAACTGAGTCCATTTGAATGGATACCTAGGGGAGGAGTAGTGGGGGAGAGAGAGAATAGTGGAGATGTAGAAATCATGACGGTGGAGAGAAGCGTGAAGGGGTTGGAGGAGACAGATGTGCGCTCTCCCAGTATATTAAGCTTTTGTGTCACAGGCAGGTAAATCCACACCTAACGCTTCCACAAACTCCGTCACCCGTCAGCGGCACACGTGCCAGCGCCGCTGTAAACTCATCGCTGTGGTCTAAAAACACCACAATGCTCTGATGTGCATGTGCCATGATTCACAATCACATTCATCAACGCCGACTAACAGGGAGCGTGCTTAAAGGGTTAGCTCACCCCAAAATGAAAATTATGTCGTTAATGACTCGCCCTCATGTCGTCCCAAGCCCGTAAGACCTCCGTTCATCTTCGGGACACAGTTTAAGATATTTTAGATTTAGTCCGAGAGCTTTCTGTCCCTCCATTGAAAATATATGTACGGTATACTGTCCTTGTCCAGAAAGGAAATAAAGACATCATCAAAGTAGTCCATGTGACATCAGTGGGTTAGTTAGAATGTTTTGAAGCATCGAAAATACATTTTGGTCCAAAAATAACAAAAAATACGACTTTATTCAGCATTGTATTGTCTTCCGGTTCTGTTGTCGATCCGCGTTCACGAGAAACAATCTTCGCAAACATGTCTAAGGATTTCCACACAGAGGAAGACTTGTATTTTTTTTGCCCAGCCATATTTATTTGAACCCGAATACACGGACGCACCAGATACACGTCAGCAGCGTCTTACGTCAGCGGCGTCACTGCGGACTCGTGAACGCGGATCCACGTGTTCTGAAGATGAACGGAGGTCTTACGGGCTTGGGACGACATGAGGGTGAGTCATTAATGACATAATTTTCATTTTTGGGTGAACTAACCCTTTAAAACTGTAGATGTGGTGGTTGAGTAAATGTTATGGACACATTCTTAAAGGCATCAATAGTAAGTCAATAGTTGAGTTATTTCATCATTTTTACCTTTGTTTGTGTTCTAAAACTTTGCAAAATCAAACATGGTCAAAGTCCTTTTAGGCAAGTCATGCCACTCGGCCGCCATCTTGGCAACGCCTCCGGGCAGCTATTTCGGACTAACAAGACCAGGCTCCTATCTAAATGAATGGGCAGAGACTCAGAACTGCACTTTCACTGGTCACCGGGACATAAAAACTGCATGTATACAAACAGTAATAAAATATGATAAAAATCGCTGAAAAAGTTTGATGACTTTGCCCCAAAATAAGGTTTAAAACGCCTTTTTCCCCACAGGTTATTCCTTTTACTGCGCATGCGCAAGGGTTCTCTCGCTCTGTCGTACGCGCGCTACTGCTCGCTCGCTCTAGATTCCGGGAGATTTGAACTGATTTGCGGTCATCAGGGAGCCGCTATCAATCTGCGGGAGACTCCCGGAACTTCCGGGAGACTTGGGATGTCTGATATTTACACAACTATCAAATCTGCCGCCTTTTCAAACAGTAACATATTTTCCGCTGTCGCAAAACTCAACTGTGCGCATGCGTCGGTGGAACCAGACGATAGGCTTAAATGTTTTCCAGCTTGACTGTTAAAAGCAGACGATTGGCTTTCCAGCGGGAGGGGCGGGGCATGTGCATACAACCGCCATCTTTGGCGTTACGGGTTTCCCCTATATAGTTGTATTAAGGATTGAGGAAGTGGCATGTCTATATATAAATAGTCTCTGACATGGTGCATCGGGGTCAGTGCATTACATGAACAGAGTTTTAATATGTGCAACCCCAAATAACACTTGAGAGCCTTGGTAGAGAGGAATATTTCCTTTAAATGGTAAATATTTTGTCATATTCCTTAATTTAATCCATTTTACCCTCACTAAAAAAGAAGATAAATTCTGTTGATGATAATACGCTAAATGTCAAATGAATCAAATATTTGTTATTTTTAACAGATTTATCGTTTTAAAGGACTTTTATCGACTCTAATATGCTCCTTGAGGTTCACTTATAATGTTTTTTTGGACAAAAAAACATGCCGAAATGTTTTCCCAACCCTCATTCTGCCCCTCTGTCTGAAATAAACTGTTTTTAAGGCACGGCACCTTTAAGGTTTGTCAGTAAACGGCCACTGTTATGATTGTATATGTCAACTGCATAGAAACAGTATCAACGCCCACTTGCTACTGAACATGAGTAAGTGTTTTGAAAACATTATCCATAAAAATTTAGCGTAGTGTCAGTTCTGGCAGGTCACGTTATTCAAGCTCACATCAGCTGTCTCTCAGCTGATCCACGTCTACCTATAGGAATACGACACCTATCACTGTATACATATATATATATATATATATATATATATATATATATATATATATATATATATATATATATATATATATATATATATATATATATATATATATATATATATATATATAAGCTCCTTCAGTATTATCAGCATCTATTGTGTTCTCAGGAGCTCATTACCCTCCTCCATCCCCAGCTCCTCCTCTCGTCCAGTCAGGATTTGGCGTTTGGATTCCCCCTGAATCAGACAAAATTCTCAAGTTATGTTAAAATATTGACATTAATGATATCTGTAATGCATTCATGTTGATTCTGTTCTGATTAGAGGGGCTATTGTTGCTCTTGGAGTTCCTGCCCAGAACAGAACCACACCGCCAATCCTAACTATATGCTAATTGTCAATCGTATTTGACGATAGTGGTCCTGACAGAACCATAATTTACAGATAAAGCATTATGAAATGATTTACTTTATGGCATGTGATGCAGCTGCTGTCAGATTCAATACATGTTGTGAGAATGTTGTGAGTGCCACATTTAGTGAACACAGTAAAAAATGTTGCCTGCAAGAATCTTTTCAGTAATATTATGCTAACCTTTACATAATGCTTGGAAAATGTTTGCGTGCAAAACCGAGTGCCGTCTGAGATGCCTCGCTGTGCCTTCTGTGAACATTCGGACCTCCGCTTCTCTCTTGCGATGGAGAGATTGTGCCGCAGTGCCGTCTGTCTGAGGGAAAGGCCTGTCTCTGATGGGCCCACGGAGAAATGAGCTGCTTTTAATGAAGTGGCATTATTAGCAAAGAGGGACAGATAGCTCTCCTCTGGGAGACACACGGCTAATGCTGCAACATACATGGAGCGAGAGAGACGGGAGAAGGGAGGATGAGAGAATGATGGAAACACCAGAGCCCATATGATAGAGAGACTTTGGGAGAAATTTTGAGGGCAGCACTTTCAAGGGAGATGCGATTTGTTTGAGAGACACTGAGCATGTGTGTGTGTGTGTGTGTGTCTCATTTAGAATGGAGTGCTAAAAGCTGTGGTCTGAATTAGGCCGGTGTCCATTAATAATGAATATCCAAAATAGCACCATCACAAATCAAACTCCCCGGACACACGCTGCAATTTAGGAGCACTGCCCACAGCTACATGCTGTGCAGCACACACACACACACACACACACACACATGCACAAACATCAGTGTACTGAGATGTTCTTGCTCTGATGCAATATATCAATGCATGAACACACAACTTACCCCAGCACACTACACACACACACACACACACACACAATTACAACTCGATTGAGATTAAGACAAACAACAGTACAATAGCCTCTAAACTACCAATCTACCACAGTGCCACTGATTGCTAATCAGTTCTTTGGCACACACACACACGTTGTGTTTTCATGTTTTATGGGGAATTTCCATAGACATAATGATTTTTATACTGTACAAACTGTATATTCAATCCTTAAACCTAGGCTACCCATCACCGAAAACTTTCTGCATTTTTACATTTTTAAAAAGCATAACTGATGATTCATGATTTATAAGCTGTTTTCCGCACGGAGAGCAAAACATGTCCCCACAAGGACAAGGATTTCAGACATTGCCATTTTTGTGGAGATATCTTGTCCCATAACGTAGGGTTTACCTGGCCACACACACACAAACACACACACACACACACACACACACACACACACACTGACTTTTATTGTTTTTATTCTGAGCGGATTATATTTTTAATCTCCTAGTTCTAATTCTAACCTTCACAATTGTTTATATATATATATATATATATATATATATATATATATATATATATATAAATCACATATTATTATAATATTTTATATAATTATATTTATGTGGGCCTATTGTATATATTATGTTTTTTATTAAAATATATCATTAACTTTGGCATGTTTTTTTAAGCCATTTTCTTTGTGACCTGCTCGCCGCAACCTGTGATTTGCAAAATCTGGACCCACACACTCACAAAACTCTCCAAGCCAGTGTGTCTGAACGCATCAGCTTATTGGGGAAGATTCTTTACTGGGCCCAGAGATAATTACTGCCTTAATGATGATAATAATAAAGATGCATGCCTAGCAGAAGGCTTTACACAACACCTCCCGGGTCAAAGTTTGGGGTTCAGACTCAGAGCTGCCGGAGCTGTAATGGAGACAGTGAGTCGAGGTTTGATCTCGCTGTGTGTGTGTGTGTGTGTGTGTGATCTGAACAGTGTTACGAGGTCAGTCGGGTTAATCCAGACCCACTCACTCACTTCCAGCGCGCCTTTTCTACTGTCTCCATCTGTTTTTCTTTCACGTTTGCTCATGTTCTTCTAGTCTTGTAAAGTCGACCACATTTGCACACACCAACTACAGGTTTAGTTATGGCATTTTTTAACTTAATTTGATTCATACACACTACTGGTCGGTAAGGATTTTTTAATTGTTTTTGAAAGAAGTCTCATGCTCACCAAGGCTGCATTTATTTGATCAAAATTACAGTAAAACAGTAATATTTTGAAGTGCTGTTAAAAAAAAAACACTTTTCTAGTTTCATATTCTAAAATTTTACCTGCTGAATTTTCAGCATCATTACTCCAGTCTTTAGTCACATGATCCTTCAGAAATCACTCTAATATGCTGATTTGCTGAAACATTTATTATCATCATCACCATTTAGCATTAGATTTTTTTTGAAAATGTAAATGTTTTTTAAACCTTTACTGTCACTTTCAAGCATGCGTCCGTGCAGATTGAAAGCATTAGTTGTAGATAGATAGCCTATGTATTGTGATTCTGTGTAAATTGTGTCCTCCATTATAACTCAAAATAAAAGTTTTATTTGTATTTTCCGTATTCAGCCTTCATGATCAGTTACAGCGGATACATTAGATGTCAAACCTGATATGTGAGATGTCTTTAATACGAATGAGACAGCTATGGAGGTAAGATTTTTACAACAATTTAAATGTCTGTAGGCCTACTTTTACACATTTAGCAAACGTTTTTTTCACAATACTAAGAATGATAACTATAGAGGATAACTAGTGTCCACACCAGCAGACGAGATCGTTCTGTTTATTATAAATGCGCGCGGCAGTTTTGGCGTCTGCCACTTTAAATGCTCGAGCTCTGAAAGCAGGATGGATTCTGATTGGCTGTCAATGTTTTGATTGTTTATCAGCTGGGGGAAAAAATCGTTTTGAAAAGGTTTCCAACAACGTCATTATTTCTCTGAATCATACTGTTAGAACAAGTTAAAGTATTAGGTTACACACATTTATCAGTAGAGGGTTTACTTTACTTTTCTACATCAAAACCATCAGCTTGGCCAGCTATCATGAGATACCTTAAAGAAACAGACTTATTTGATCGAATTTAAGAATAACCAAGAATCATAGTTTTTTTGTTTTGTTTGTAGAAATCCGCATTGAAGCTCCACACCCCATTATTTCTCTGTGTAATTATCGTTATAGTTGTGGTATGAACTCTGCTATTCTTTTATATTTAGATCTATATCTTTATTATTATCGTTATAGTTCTCGTCCTTGGTGTGATACACAATACCCATGAGGTTGCTATTGCTGTTTGAGCTACAGGGAGGCTTTTCCTCATGTAAAGCTATATTGTATGACTTCGGAAGACTAAATCGATATAAGTTAAGTGGACTACTTTTAAATGGTGCTTTTTGTAAATGTCCTATTCACTTCCATTACAGGGAAAAGAGCACTTGGAACATTTTGTGAACAGCATGTGTCCTTCATAAGAAAGTCGTACAGGTTTAAAACAATATCAGGGTGAGTAAATGACAACAGATTTTCAATTTTCAAACTGTTCTTTTAATACCTAATGTGAACAAAGATGTTTAAAACGAGGATAGAACCAAGAAAGCACATAAAACAACTAATGTATAAATAAATGTCCCTTGGCCAAAAAAATCTAGCCACGCAACATTTATAATAGCCTAATGATTTGTTTTTTTCAATTAAAAGCTGAACTGTTGTCCGCCGAGTTAATGAGAGGAATAGTTGTTAGGAAACATCCTTCATTGTTTGGCAGACATCAGATGAGGAACAACTGTGGGGTTGGTGGAGGGTCCAAGCTGGATCTCCATTTCTTGATTTATTTTCCATAAATCCCTCTTTTGGTTGTCTTTTTTTATGCTAATAGCTGCTATATATAGTTGGTGGGCTAAACTCTCATTGTGACCAGCGAGCTGTGAAGTGTAACAGTATAACGGAGCAGAGCTTGTATTGAGCCTCAGGCTACCTGTGTGCTTATGACAGGATTAAACTGGGCCAGAGCCAGCTGGAGCCAAAACACCAGCGCAGACAAGCTAACGTGAACACACATTTCACTGATTAGTAATTGAGCTGAATGAGCCTATATACATTTAATAAACATGTAGGCTGTTTGTTCATTTATTTTGACCATTTTACTGCTTGTATAGGTATAGTAGAAAGAGACAGTACAGGAAAGTAAATGAGGAAATAAAAGGGAACTAGGCTGGGAAATCGTCCAAGGCAGATGTAGACTTACTGAACCTGTTAGGCTCAATGTCCCCTTGAATCATAACAAAACCTTGATGGCACATTAAATGTCTTAATTCAGATCTAAACGTATAAGTGTGTGTTTCAGGGTAGTGTTAGCCTTGTAAAGTAGGACTGTCAAATTGAGTGTGATTTGATTACCGGTACATACACACTACCATTCATTTCTTTTTGTATTCAACATGGATGGATTAAATGTGGCAGTAAAAGGTGACTAAAATATCTATATTGTTACAATAGATTTCTATTTCAAATAAATGCTGTTCATTTTATCAAAGAATTCTGAACAAATGTAAAATGCTTTTAGCAAAGATATCAATCAGCTAACTTTAGAAAAAAGAAAAAAAATGTTTTTTGAGCATTAAATCATCATATTAGAGTGATTTCTGAGGAATTATGTGATACTGAATACTGGAGTAATGATGCTAAAAATCAGCTTTGATCACAGGAATAAATTATATATTAAAATATATTCAAAGAGAAAACGGTTATTTTAAATTGTATTCATATTTCACAGTATTACTGTTTTGCTATATTTTTGATACAATAAATGGAGTTGTCGAACGGTAGTATGGTGTGTGTTTGTATGTATATATATTAGTGCTGTCAAATCGATTGATTGCATTTAACAAAACATTATATCAAATAATAAAACACAGACACACATACACACAC